>PVKE010013165.1:0-37025 GCA_004027555.1 Craseonycteris thonglongyai | reverse complement strand
TCTCTCTCTCTCTCTCTCTCTCTCTCTCTCTCTCTCTCTCTGTCAAAAATAAATAAAGAAATAAAAATATATTTAAAAAAAACAAAACGTGGATCTCCTAAGGAACATGATCCATAGTTTTTATCAGGTTCTGAGAAGGGAGAGAGAGAGGGAGAAGGGGAGAAAGAGAGACAGAGAAAGATAGAAAGAGAATAAATCATCAGAACCATACAAGTCCACACAGATACCAAGGCTTTAGCATTTTGAAATCATTCTTTCACTCTATCAACATTAGCATCACCTTGGTACCTCCCCTAAGACTGGAGAAGAGTTTTGGGTATTATTAGTCTAGGTCCTGACAGGGGTCTCCAAACTACGGCCCACGAGGCCCTCTCATCCAGCCCGTGGAGACCTTTTTATCTGAATAAAATAATATTAAATAAATAATTAAAAACAACATCTATGTTTTGATTTTTATTTGGACCTCGAGTGTGTAGTCGGCCCACAAACTGCTGTTTGATAGTTAATGTGGCCCGCGGGCTGAAAAGTTTAGAGACCCCTGCCAGAGGAAAGTGTTGACTAAACCTATAAAAGTTTGGGCACTTGTTCCAAATTCAGGTGACTGCTGCCCATCCTAAAACTAAGTGAAGATGGTGTGCTGTGAGTTTGTCCTCTTGCAACTTTAAACAGACTGGAAGAGAAACAAGTGAGTTACAGGTAACTTTCATCAGCATGTTGGTCTAACCCTAAGGGAAGACTGTGCTATCAAGGACCACTCCCATAGTCTTCTGTCACAGGAAGACAGGCTAACTTGATTCTCAAGCTGCCTTCAGACCAGTTAAGTATGCCAATTTATATCTAGATTTTTTAATGGGTTTTAGCCTATTCTGGGCCAAAAACACAGGTCTGAAAACTAGTTTTGAGCTCAGAGTCTGTGTAAGGATCTCCACAGTCTGAGGGCTTAAAAGAGAAGTAGAAGTTCTCTGTATCAGGCTTCTGGAAACAACTAGACATCGTGGTGGCCTTACACTTCCTAAATTCTGCCCCAAGCTAGGCTTTTTAACATTCAGTCTTCTATGAAGACCAGTAATTGGAGCCCTCAATCTGGCCAGAACAATCCTGTGTTTGGTATGGGAGATCACCTGCCCATGCCAAGTGCTCAGCTCCATCTACCCATTATTTCTAGCTCCCCACACTCGCCATACTTGTGAACCTTGACTCTCCCACCCACATCGTGTTCTCAGGACACTAAGTCCCAATGTCCTGTTGCTGTGATCACGTTCAGTCACATCATGGGGTTGGTTATTTCCTCCCATGAATTTCTCATTCCAGGGGGTAGGTCCAGTCCAGGGGTATCCTGATCTCTCAGTCTGGCTGTTTCATTTTTATCAAGGTCCATTCTGATCCTCTAGGTTGTGCAGGGTTTAGTGGCACAATAGTCATGCATTCCATTTAGAGACAGACTTTAACCCAATGCCATTCCCTATGTGCCACAGGCCCCTCTGAGCCTAGTGGGCACTGTTCTTTAGACAATTTTATTTTGTGGCCATTTGTAAGGAGCCACAAATCCACCTTGGAAAGAAATGCAGGGCTGCAGTTAGTGTACAGACCCCCTGCTATCTGGTGAGTTGTTGAAGTCTGTTCTTAATGCCTTCATTAAGGGGTACCAGCCATGCCCTGGGAGTTGATTGGTCCCATCATTATTCACCTCTCCTCCTCCCTCAAAGGGTATGGGACAACATGTCCTGAGTTTCCTCATTACTGAATGGCTATCTTGGTGTGGACAAGCCAAGTTGTTTTTGGTAGTAGCTAATGTGTATGGAGCATCTACTCTCTGCTAAACTTCTGCTAAATGCATTACAGACATATTTACTCATTTAATCCTTACAGCCCTGGTGAGTAGGTCCTACTTTTATCCCTATTTTATAGGTGAGGACCCTGGGGACTTTAAGATGTAAGGAATTCTTTCAAGATCACATAGCCAAAAGGGGTATAATGGTTCCCCAGCACTTCAAAACTTACGCAGTTTCTATTGTGTCCTCATTTGCACTGCCTCCCCTCCCACTGAAGCCGCTCCCCTAACGAAATTCCTCCCAATTGGAGTTTGTCGGGCAGCTCCCCATGTCACCATATTACAGATGGGAAATCAGGCACAGAAATGTTACACAGGTGGTAAGTATTGGTTCTAGGGTTATGGATCCAGACAGCTTGATTCTAGAGCCTGTGTTTGTAAACACTTACGTGGTCCTGATTCATCATCTAATATATTTGGAAGAGATTCAGAATGGAAGACCATCTTGAACTCCCTCATTGTAAGACTTTACTTTTACCAAAAAAGAAAAAAAAAAAAAGAATTGCACTAAACATTCTGTTCTTTGGTAGAAGATCAATAGCTTTCCCCTTTTCCTATGAACATAATGTACATTTAACTGAGGTTCTGTATCCCTCTGGCTGTTTGAGCAACAGAATCACAGACTTACAACATTGTCCCCAAATGCCTCGGCTGCCTAGTCTCCTGTCCTTCTCAGTCTTTGACGCTCCTGAACCTTCAGGCTGGCCTCTGTACAGTGAGTTCAATGTATCCTATCTTGCTTTCATCTAACTTCCTGGGTCTCAGCTGGGTTAAATAGATCCATTCCATCTCCTTGGGCTTCCTTTGATCAGTACCTGTGTTCTCCACCGTTAACTAGCTCCCTAGTTCTGACTTGCCCTACAGCTACCCATACCAACACAGGTTACAGAAAGAAGATGGCCTCTTAATTCTCTTCCATTTTATTATTCTATGAATTTATTAATAGAAAAACCCTGCCACTCATAAATATATACTAATGTACTTTTCTAATGACCTATATACATTGGAGGCAGAAAACTGATAAAAATGTGAATAAAATGTGTCTATTAGTTTTGTTTTTTTTAATGTTGTTACAACATGGTATGAAAGAATATTAGAGCAAGAAGAGAAAATTATTGATAATAAATGAGGGGGCAAACCACTTAAGATGATTTATTAAATAAATTACCTGAAGTATATGATTAATCACATTAATTATGTTTAGACCTAAACTTTTTTTTTTTAAGATTTATTTTATTGTTTTTGAGAGAGAGAGAGAGAGATACAGATACAGAGACAGAGAGAGAACTGAACTGGGGGCACTCCCCAGTTCAGCATATGGGTCCGCACGGGCCGGGGCCAGGATTCGATCCTCGATCCCCGGCGCTACAAAGTGAGCACTTAACCCACTGAGCCATCCCGGCTTCCCCTAGACCTAAACTTTTGAGACTATAAAAGTACAAAATTAATAGATGCATTGGTAAATGGTAACCAGTTATTTCTTTAATGTATGATATCAATATAGTGTATAATGGGATAAGTATTTCAAAAAGAAATTAGCTTGTCCTTTCATGTTATAATTGTAAGATAAATTAATGTTTGAAAGTTGAATCAATCCTGATTTTTATGCATGAGGATTGATTCTTGCATCAAAATTATTACATTTTGTGAATTTTAAAAATTGGTCAAAAATATTAATGTTTTGGAGTATGATTACTTAAAGCAAAAAGCATAATGATCTCATTTTGTTCTCAGCTTTTAAGATGGGATAGAATGTTCTACATTAATCCAAAAAATGTGAAATGGAAGATGATTTACATGACTTACAGTTATCATAAAATAGAACTTTTAATTGATTCTTAGTCTTCTTTAGGCTTAACTCTGAATCTGTGTGTCTGATAAATGGGGAAAAGACATGTAAATATCAGGGGTTAAAGGGAAAGGTAGGACTCTTTCTCTGTGGCAGACTGCTGATTTCTCACCATGTCTTCACCGGATAGAAGGGGATAATATGGCTTTGAAACCTCTTTTATGAGAGCACCAATCCCATTCATCACAGTTCCCCTATCTTGACCTAATCACCTCCTAAAGACCCCATCACCTACATACTATCACCTTTGAGAATTGGGATGTCAACATATCAATTGAGGGGTAAGGGGTACACATTCAGACCGTAGCAGCTGGGTAGGGAAAGCAGGAGTAAATGGTGCTATAACTCAGGGCTAGTCATAGTGGAAGTCAAAGGGAAAGGGAAATAGGAACCAGAAGGAAAAATTCTAACTCACTGTCCTGCCTCCTTCTGATATCCTGCCTAGACATCCCACTGGCTGAAGCCAGCTAGAAAAAGGGCAAAGGAGCCCAAACAGGTCAACCTCCAGGTTTAGGGAGCAAAAGAGAGATGTCAGAGGGATCTGAAGGAGCCAAGAGAAGATCTCCAGAATGCATGTCTGAGCAGGGCTACAGTCCTAAGAAGTACTCAATGAGACAGTCAGGACCTCAGTCTCTGGAGTAAAGGGACTATGAGGCAGTTTAGGCAAGGAGAAAGCTGTATGGGACTGAGTCAAGCGAAGAAAGCAAAATCCTAGGTACTGACTTTGACACAATCTGTTGCAAAGATGGTTTGATGATTATTTTCTAAGTTCTGGCTCTAGCATCCTTTAGCCTGCTTATGGGTTAGCAACTGGGAGCAGTTACCAGGGACCCCAGTTTCCTCATCCATAAAATATGTGTAATAATTGTACCTACTCCAGAAAATGACTGTGAGAATTAAGTAAGTTGTGCAGGTTAATAGTATAGGTTAAATGTTTGGAACAGTACCTTATATATAGTAAGCACTCAGTAAAATTACCTACCTATATTTTTATTCTTACTAAGTAAAGAAGGCAGGATTGGAAAGATCTGATGATGTTACATAGGGCACTATAGGGAGCTGAATGAATTTTTTTCCTGGGTAATGGTTATGTACATGATAACACATGATATCCCTACTTACTAAACTAGCCCCAGCCGAATTATATCCACACACTCTGGCCAGATAAGAATGTTTTATTGGGAATGCCAGGATAGCTCAGTAGATAGCTCAGCAGGTTGAGCACTTGCCTGTTGAGCACTGTAACTGTTAGTCCAGGGATCAAATCCCAGCCCCGGCCCGTGCAAACCCATGTGCTGAACTGCAGCACAACTGGTAACCACCAGATGGTAGTGAAAGTTCTCGCCTCCCATGAAGGAGGCCCCAGTTCTATTCTGCCCTGCATGGCCTCAAATCCACCTGTGTGGGATGAAACTATGTCACAACCAATGATGTACAAGCATGAAAACTGCTCTGGGCCTTCCCCATTCCCTTTCTCTCTCACCTTCTCTCAAATAAAATAAATCTTAAAAAAAAAAAAAAGAATCTTTTTCTTTCATTTCTGATCATGGAAAATTGAAAATGATTCAGGTCTATATTCCTTCAAATATACTTACCATTTCTTAGGCTTAGGCATAGTCTCTAATCCAATGAGTAGTAAGTCATAGTTTGGCAGCATTGTTGAACCATCCTAAAGTGTATCAATTGCCTTTTTAATTAGGATATTGCTGCAACAACTTGGAAATTCAAAATGTATTTGCCATCATTGTAATGGAGGGGGTAAAAAGAGTGAGTTGAAATGTTACCTAATGGACATTAGTAAAACCTATTAATTTCTATCCAGAAGTCAAGAAGACTTTGATAAGAAAGCTATACAAACACCTGTTTTGCTCAGTAGAACTCTGTGGGTATTGCAGAAGGCACCCAGTCATCTAGGGCAGGGGTGTCTAACCTTTTGGCTTCTCTGGACTACATTGGAAGAATTATTTTGGGCCACACACAAAATACACTATCACTAATGATAGTTGATGAGCTTAAAAAAAAAGTCCCCCCAAAAATCTCATGTAAGAAAGTTAATGACTTTGTATTGGGCTGCATTCAAAGCCGTCCTGGGCCACACTGTGGCCCGTGAGCCATGAGTTGGACAAGCTTGATTTAGAGCCAATAAATCTGATCTTGATTTATTTTTCTCTAGTATATGTATAATTTTTTTAAGTTAATATGTGTGCGTTCCTCCTCTATGTCCCACCACGCTAGAGTGGATCTGAAAGCAGTCCATTTCACAGAGAACATTAAAGCACTCACTGAATATTTAGAATTACACTGAAACTATTTCCTTAACACTTTGGAACCCATTTAGAGGGCAGTCCTTAGTTCATATTCTAATCTGAGTACAAGAAGGGACCTTGTATGTCTACACATTCCAAACTGATACATATAGAAAGCAATCTAAAACTTGAAAATTATGAAGGGTACTTAGATTTTATTATAGTGCTGTACTTGCCTTTCGCAATTTTTACTTACCGGTAATTCATAATAGAGAATTTACATGTACATCCAAAGACAAATGAGACACCTCAATTGTATTTTGATATTCATTTGCTTTCTTTAAGTTTGGTGACTTTTGTTTCTTAGAATTTCAGAGATGGCTTTGGCAGCTTTGAATTCCTGCATTAATTGTATCATTGATTTGTTAAAATTAAATCTACATGCATTAAGAATTTATATTTTTATTAACTGCATTTGCTTTCATTAGTTACTAACTTCCCCTTTCTCTGTCACGTTTTTTAGATATTATGTATTTTATAATTTGGATATTGCTCAGAGCATTGTCTTCAAACAATGGGTTATAACTCAGTGAGTTGTGAAATCAATTTAATGTGCTCTGACCAGCACTTTAAAAATGAAATGAAACACAGTAGCTAACACAGTACATATTTAATAAGAGTATGTATTGTGAAATTTTGTTTTAGATCTGTGTGTGTATGTGTGTGTGTGTTTTGGATCAATGTGTAGAATGTATTTTTTACTATGAGCTGCAGTCAAAAATAAAATAAGATTAAAAGCCACTTGCTTATGTTATTCATCCAGGAACACATATTCGATGTTCTCATGGCTGTGATTATGTTTAATGGCCCCCCTATCACTATCTAGGAAATTAAATGCTTTCTAGTGGCAAAAAAAATAAATAAAGTGAAGCAGATTACTACATGGTGAATGTTTTTACTCTCAGGAATGAGTAGTGTTTAATATGTATCCATATTCATAACATATCTTATGAATTTGCTAACTGGAAGGTCATATAAACATTGAATCACCTGTTTGTGGATGTTATAACAGAATAATGACCTGAAATCTACTCAAAAGTAGTCATTCTAAAATTTCTTTTTTTTTATTGTTTTTGAGAGAGAGAGAGAGATACAAAGACAGAGAGAGAACTGAACTGGGGGCACTCCCCAGTTCAGCACATGGGTCCACACGGGCCGGGGCCAGGACTCGATCCTGGGTCTCCAGCACTGCAAAGTGAGTGCTCAACCCACTGAGCCATCCCGGCTTCCCCAAAAAGTAGTCATTCTAAAAGAGGTCTGATATATTCATTCTGTTCGGTCTTGAACGAATTGTATGTTTGTGAAGAAACCTGAGGATTTGCTCTTTAAATCACATCATATGGAGAAAAATTTGTACATTATGAGTATTAAAAAAACTATATTTTTGTAAACTAACTTTTTCCAACTTTTTTATTGTGACTTTAAGTTGAAGTCAGTGCTCATTTACTAATCCAAAAATCCTAGGACCCGTAAGAATTATACTAAATCTCCTTTGCCTATGCACTGTCATTGGAACAAAAAAGCCTAGATAACAACACATTTGTTTACAACATGGTTAACTAAACATTTTAAGCTCATTGTTGAGACCTGCTCAGGAGAAAAAATAAAAAGATTTCTTTTTAAAATATTACTGCTCATTGACAATGCACCTAGTCACCCAAGAGCTCTAATGTTCATCAAAATTAATGTTGTTTTCATGCCTGACAACACAACATCCATTCTGCAGACCATAGATCAAGTAGTAATTTTAACTTTCAAGTCTTATTACTTAAAAATACATGTTGTAAGTCTTTAGCTGCTATAGATAGTGATTCTTCTGGTGGATCTGAGCAAAGTAAATTGAAAGCTTCTGGAAAGAATTTACTCTAAATGCCATTAAGAACATTCCTGATTTGTGGAAAGAGGAAAAATATTAACATTAGCAGGAGTTTGGGAGAAGTTGATTCCAACTCTCATGAATGACTTTGAGAGGTTCAAGACCTCAGTAGAGGAAGTAACTGCAGGTGTGGTGGAAATAGCAAGAGAAATGGAATTAGAAGTGAAACCAGAAGATGTGGTGAATTGCTGCAGTGTCATAAAACTTTAATGGTGAGGAGTTGCTTCTCATGGATGAGCAATGAAAGGGGATTTTTCAAGATGGAAACTATTAATACTTCTGATGAAGATGCTGTGAAGATTGCTGAAATGACAACAAAGGATTTAGACTATTACATAAACTTGGCTGATAAAGCAGCAGGAGGGTTTCAGAAGATTGACTCCAATTTTGAAAGAAATTCTACTATGGGTAAAATGCTATCAAACAGTATCACCTGCTACAAAGAAATGGTTCATAAAAGGAAGAGTCAGTCAATGTGTCAAACTTCACTTTTGTCTTATTTTAAGAAATTGCCACAGCCACCCCAGCCTTCACCAACCACCATCCTATTCAATCATCAGCCATCAACATTTAGACATGACCCTCTCCACTAGCAAAAGGATTACAACTTGCTGAAGCCTCAGATGATGGTTAGCACTTTTTTTTAGCAATAAAGTATTTTTTTAAGATTTAGTTTATTGTTTTTGACAGAGACAGAGAGAGACAGAGGCAGAGAGAGAGAGACAGAGAGAAGGGTGAGGGCCCAGAGCAGTATCTATAGTTGAATTTCATCAGTTTTCAACATGGTTTCATTCCACACAGGTGGCCAGGGGCGGGAACTGGGCTGGGGGCCTCCTTCATGGGAGGCATGCCTCCTCAAGCCAGGGGCCCAACTGGGGGACAAGAATCGAACTGGGGGCCTCCTGCATGGGAAGCATACCCCAGTTCAGCATATGGGTCTGCATGGTCCGGGGCCAGAATTTGATCCTCAGTACCCAGGGCTGCAAAGCGAGTGCTTAACCTGCTGAGCCATCCTGGCTTCCCCAATAAAGTATTTTTTAATTAAGGTATGTACATTGGGTTTTTGGGTTTTTTTTTGGACATAATATTAATGTACATGTAATAGACATCAGGATAGTGTAGTCTATCACCCTATAGTTTATGTCAATACAGCATAAGGAAACCAAAAAATTTGTGTGACTGATTTTATTGCAATATTTGCTATGCTAAGGTGGCCTAGAACTGAACCCGCAGTATCACTGAGGTATTCCTGTACATTTAACTGTGCAACTGAAGAGCTTCTACCTAACCTTTAACTGGGAGTCTTGTAATGTAATGGCACACTAAATAGAATTTAATAGAATTCTTTAAAAATCTATTACTAAGAGATGAAATGCTCAATTAAAATTATAAGCTCATATTGGGAGGTATGGACTTTCCTGGTGATGGTTGTACAATATTGTGAATATACTAAAAAATCACTGAACTTATATTTAACATGGCTAAAATGATAAATTCTATGTTATGTGAATTTTATCTCAATAAGAAAAGTATAAGCTCATGTATATATCAGTATGAAAAACATTTTCAAAGATGAAATACATAAGATCTCATTATAGGTCAGCTTTAACAAATGAACATTTGCTATTGATATTGATGGTAGTAGACACTTTGTGCCCCAATTAAATAGGATGTCAGTTTTTAAATTTCATTTCCATTATCAGACCTGTCTTACAAAAACTTGTACTCAATTATTAAACTTGCACCCAATTATTATATTTACAGTTTTAGGCATAATACCCTTGATTTTGCTTCCTGCGCTGCAAAGCCTAAAATACGAGAGCTGTCCAGAAAAAATCCAGCCATTGTCAACATAACGAGAACGGTTATATAGAGGGGTACTTTCCGGACAGCTCTCATATTTAGTGCCTAACCCTTTACAAAAGATGTTTGTCAACCTTGCTCTGGGTAAATAGACTAATGATATTTACTGAAAGTGGAGTTTTTGTCTATGGAATGCTCTTAATTGTATATTTCTTATTTAGGATTGTTTAAAGCAAACTACCTAGAATCTATGGATTTATAACTTCCTAGAAAAAGGTCATGCAAGCTATACAAGTCTGAGGTCTAAAATGGAGATCTGTCACATCTTAAACACTCCCCACTGTGTGGGGTGACCCTCAAACCTCATTTAAAGGTTTTGCCTATTCTAGACCACAGAGTACCTATATGATGTGAGAAGGATGAGCCTACAATGCCGTCGGATGCCCTAGACCTCTCTCTCCCTGTTCTGCCTATGCCCCTTGATTGCTTGTATCTTTGAAATTATTAACAAAGTTTGACACTTGGTAAGATCTATGGTATTTGTGAGTCAGATATGACAGTCCAGTTCTATGTATTACCTCAAGTACTATTCATGTATTTAAAAACTGAAAGTAAATTTTCAAAGAGTCACAACAAGCAATTCTGACAAGGCCACCTCACATACTATTTTATGCTTGGGGTAGAGAATAATGAATTTCTCTTAAAATAGATAAAAGGACCATATTTTCTAAAAGAATTATTTAGTGTAATTTGGTAAGGGGCATGTAACTTTTGCTCAACAGTCCATATATTTTTTGACACCCCTTTAAATTCAATCACTTCTGCAGATGAACACAAATCAATATATCCAAGTAGTAAAGATGCTAAGACCAAATGAGCTGCATCTTTACATCATCTGTAGCAAAACATAAATGTGATCATTTCAACCCCATTTGACCTAAGAACTATCATCTGCTTTTTCAGGTTTTGAAAAATTATTATTCCTTAATTTTTTTATGACATGTATTGATGCCTTTGAGATATTTTCCCCCTCCTTTGTATGGTACAAGTCTTAAAATGTATACCAAGAAAACCCTTCTATCTCAAAACGTTAAAGTTTTCAGAAAAAAAAAAATTCTGAGCAATATTTATTAATCTTCCTTGGAATATTTTGGTTCTGAAAAGATCTGCTTTTACCAATGTCTTCTTCCTAAAGATATATAACTTCAGTTCTCTGAAACACTGATTGCATAAATTTATAATGCTTCTACTTTGATTTTAGACTCCCCATAACTGATTGACATGAAAATATGTATGAATGTGTAAAAAATTTCCACTGATTTTATAAGTGACAACTCACTGAATATCACGGAAACGCGACATCATGATGGTGGTGATGAAACTGAAAGACTTCTGCACCCAATGAAAATGTGTACTAAATTGGTCAGTGGGAGAAAGAATGATGGGAAGCACTTAATAAAATTAACTTACTTGAGTGGTCATTGCCATTGAAAATAGACATTGTAAATATATTATAATATCCTTTCATTTGTTTTTTTTGTTGTTTTTCTTTAAGGAAAAACATTAACTTTGGGGCTACATTCAGAATAGCATCATCTACATGGGAATTCCCTCCTACATTTTCAGAAAACTTTTGTTAATTAATTGATAAAATGCAGACGATCTTGCAAACAGATGAAGTTACCAATACCCAAGCTCTTAGGAAAGGAAAGAGGAAAAGGACGGAGACAATGGACTCAGAGAATGCAAATAGTGACATGGATAAAGGACAGGTTGGTGTTTTATTACCTTGATATAATTTTATTACCTAGCTCCACCATAATTCGTAATTCCTTTCATAATTTATTAGTATTTTCCCCTGTTCTATTCATGTATTCTTCCTTTTAATTTGTTATTCAACTGAGGAAGTAAAATTGCATGTTCTCTTTTTAATGTTAAACAACTTGAATTAGAACACATTCAAAAAACATATTACCTGTTTTTATTTAAGAATGGCCAATTATGCCATTGTTCAAAGTTTCCTTGACATTCTGGGAAATTAAAAATCAGTAAACTGTCAGATAATATTTTTTCTTCTCAAAAAACACTGGAGAAATTGGAATGCCTGTTCTGTTCCCTTTATTTATTTATTTTTTTCTTACTTCATTCTGTGGCCCCTCTTCACTGGTTTGGTTAGGACTTCTTTCCTATTTGTATTTATTCATTGATTCCATTTTGATCTGAATGACCCACTCTTATTCTCCTCCTACTCTTTGGACAGCCTATCAATGTGTTTATTTTGTATCTTTCTTAGGATGTCTCTGTAATACATAGAGTGTTTTTTCTGTGTGTATGATTATTTAATTTTTAAAATATATACTATATTATCTTATGGTTTAAAATATATTTTGTATTCCTGGGATAGGACAGTGTCTGGAGGTCTTCAGAACAGTTCAGCATTTGACATACTGTCATAAGCTATCCTACAATCCAACCTCAGCAAAACTAGGCTTTCTTGAACCCCTAATAATAGAATTACTTTCCTTTACACCATGAAGGTTGGGAAGCACCAAAATTCACACATGGAGTGTGCCCAGGCCAACTATAAGGATTGCATGCTGTGAAAGCTATAGTTTTTATGAGGTTGTCTAAAATGAAAGTGTGTCAGTCATACAGTACCTATGGTGGTTCTGTGTGTGTGAAATGTGTCCATGACAGGATTGAGTATGCTTTTCTAAGTGAGGAGCAGAAATCATTGTCTTGAAGACACAGGCAAAGAATCAGAAAGCTAAATTAAAATATTAAGCTTTTTTTGAGTGCTAAAAATATATATATTTTATAAAATATATATATAAATTAAAAAATATATAATATATAAAAAATTATACATAAATAGATATGTATATACATATAAACATATATACATATATATATACACATATATGGAGTTTATTTTTTCAAATAAAGCAAATATAAATATAGATATTCTTATTCCCTATTTTGCACAAAATGTAACTTACCAAATTTATAATAGTGAATTATAGCTTATAAATTACATGTTTATTTTTAATTCATTTGACTACATACTATAAAATTGCTTTCTAAAATGTCCACATCAGTCTACCATGACCAGCAGCACTGCATGAGAGGTTCTTATGTTTTTACTTCCCTACTAACACTTAGCATTTATATAGTAGACTTTCAGTTAACTGGCACCCATGGCAATTGGTAGATGCCAGATAAATGTAAGTAGATTCTCTGTTAACCAAAATTCAAGCAACCGACACTCTCAAGTAACTGGCAAAATCTCCAGCAACCGGCAAAAAAAATGTTGAGATCCAGTTAACAGAGAGTCTACTGTATCCATGTTTCATATTTTTGGTAGTTGGTGGGAGAAAATGATACCTTGTTTTAATTTACTAGTACAGGTTTGATGGGGAATGAGGGGGGGGGGGGCATGGTTCCTGGAGGGGTAAAACAGTCATATGCTCTTACAGGGTAGTTTTATAATCTCTTTATAATTTTATTTTTCTCAAAAAGTTAATAACCTTAA
Source organism: Craseonycteris thonglongyai (assembly GCA_004027555.1). Lineage (NCBI taxonomy): Eukaryota > Metazoa > Chordata > Mammalia > Chiroptera > Craseonycteridae > Craseonycteris > Craseonycteris thonglongyai. The sequence goes on along the minus strand of PVKE010013165.1, from coordinate 23,828 downwards.
AACTTTTTCACATTGGTTCCATTGCAAGTAACTACAGCCAGAAATCTTATTTGGTTACATATAAGCCTCAAACTTTCCTCTTTTATTATGGCATCTGTGCTCAGTATTATTTCTCTTTTAACTTATGGCAATTACCTAAAGGCTATATGAGACAAAAAGCTTAAAGGTAACACACCGAATCTGACACTTCCCATTGGAATGGATCTCAATGTCTAGCAGAGTTCTCTTTAAAGAGAAGGTCTTGGAAAAGCCTTGAGGTCACAGTCTTACCTCCAGCTATTTAGATGTGAAAGTAATTGGTTTGTTTGTTTTTTTCAAACTGTGAAGATTTAACATTATTGGACTCTCAGTCAATTTAGATGGCAGGCATTCCGAACACATCTAAGTGCAGATGGAAGGAGAAGACTATCCATCTCTGCAAATTAGCCAGCACCAACAAGACGTCACTGATACACACCAACATTCTTTCTTTTTCCAGACTCAGTAAACATATGGTCTGCCTTCCAAGGTATTCCAGGTACAGTTTTACCCAATATGTTAACATCAACAGGGTCTAACAAGAGTCAACAGCTTTCCAGAACACAGCTACTATACCTGTGTTCTTTGGCCCACAAACTGATCTCCAAATAATTCTAACGTATGTCAGGTTTGGTGTATCCTGCTTCTAGGTATGAAAATCTGGATTTTTTCATCATGTATCTTGTAAAGTCTGTAACAAACACCCATATGTAACAGTGCCTCAAAGAAGATAGAATTTCTTTCCCTTTCAGGTAACAGCCAGAGCAGTCTAGAGATACTATGGCCACTCCACAATATTGAGGATCCATCCTTCTAGTCTTGTTGGTCTACCTTCCTCAACACACAGCCCCTATCTCTGGGTCTAAGGTGACTACTCCAGCTCTCACCACCAGGCATTCCTGTCTACCAACAGAAAATTAAGGAGAATACAGGCAGGAGAAGGCATGCTCATTCATTTTAAGGTCATGAAGCAATGGTGGTACACATAGCTGCTACTCATTTTATTGTAGAAATTTAATTACATAGCTGCACTGAGCTTGCATGGGAGTCTGAGAAAAGTAATCTTTAGCTAAAAACCTATCACTGTGGAAGAATGGGAGAGCAAATTCCTGGAGATAGCTAATAGTGTCTGCCACTGTCCGTTTTTCTATTGGGTTCTTATCTTTTCTGTTGGATTTTCGTCTATTCTAGTGGGTTTCCTGTTCTATTCTTATTGATTTGCACAAATACCTTATCGATTGTAGAAATTAGTCTCTTGTGGTTTTAGATTTTCCAAATATCTTCTTCCGATCTGATATTTGTCTATTGTCTTCCACTGATGCTTACAAATAGATTAGCTTTTGCTTTTTTTATTTTCTTTTCTTCTTTCTTATAGAAGCTTACTAAAAATGGTAAGAATTAGACCACAGATTCTATTTTTTTTTTAATTATAGCAGGTCCTTAAATAACATTGTTTCATTTTATTATAACATTTATGAGGTACCCTAGGAACTTTAACTCTTGTTTCTATCAATTAGCCTATGGTAAAATTGGTTTTGTTATATGTTGTTTCACTTGAAGTTGCAGAACTCATTGACAATGTTCAGTGAAGACTTACTGTACTCTCCATAGAACAATGGTCTCAATAGGCACCCTTCAATAAAAAAATTTAATAAAAATAAAATAAAATAAATGCTTCATTTCTTTTTAATCAAATCCATTATTTTTTTTTTTTAGGATTTCTATATCCAGTATCAGTACATAAACTACTTGCCCACATGTGAGAATAGTAATTTTCATTACCATTATGTATATATGTCACCTACACACATATATGTAATAATGAATATATATACAGATACACATATTTGTATATTTATAAAATAAGGAATGAGATTAAATGTATTCATTACACACATACAAAAATGCAATTGTATTTTCTGTAACTGATCTCATCTGGCTGTCAGTTCTCCATTCCTGCTTGATAAAAGTAAGAGAGCTTAAAACTTGTCTATTCAAACTGAATGATAGTGTTCTAGTTTTTAAAAAGTCCCTTTGAGTTGTTAGTATAATTTTAGTCACTTCATGATTTAAGCCTCAATGAAGCCTAAATTGTTATCTTTACCCAGTTTCCCCCCTGCAACCCCAGTACCCAACCCCCTAGACAGTGATTCAAGTCTTCAGGAGTCTTACATAGATAGCATCCCTGCATTTAGGGAGGGATGGCTGATTTTCTGCTGAGGCTCTAACTTTTCTACCTGCTTCCTAGTGTCTAGTAGTATTACTACTGAGATACAGCCAGTGCTTCCAGTTCTTTGGGGGTTCTGTTTGCACCAGCTGCTGACATTTACCATCCTGGTACCCACTGCCATCTCCCATAGGAGTCTGGCACCCTGTGAACTCTGTGTCTGCATGCTACATGATTTCTGTTTCACCAGTTCTCCCAGTACCTATCTATTTCCTTTCCAGGACACAGGCACTGTTTGGATTCTCTAGCTAGACTGCATGAGCTCTGGGAAATTGGGCTGCTCTCTCTGGTCCATTTGTCTAGACTCCAATTTTGGCCATTTCTAATCTATGACCCAGAGAGGCACCACGTTGCCCTGATGTTATGCTAGACACGGGGCCTCTCTAAGGGAGTTTATAATGGACTGAGAAGCTGCTGCTCTGGAATTGTGAATTATTTATTTGGATGATTCTATCATATACTGCTACTCCTGTGATTCTTCTCCATTTCCCACAAGGGGTGCAGACACAAAGATCAAAGACACTTGAATCTGATAACCGGACACTCTATTTCTTGATTCCCCAACCTCCTCCTCCTGGCACTAGGCTGTCTTTTCCCTTCCTGTGCAGCAAGAACTTTCTTTATGCCATGGCTTTATCTATTCTACTCTAACACTCATTTTAAGAAACTTTATACTTCAAGCTTCTGGGGTTTGGATCTTTATAAACTTTTCCAGGTTCGGATCCAAACCTGAAAAATGGGAGTACAGAGTGAAGTTTATAAAGTTTATATATGGCTTAAGTACATGTATGACATATATATATATATATATATATATATATATATATATATATATATGGAACAGCTTGGTAGTTTAAGAAATTTCTTTTCTGTCTCAATACAACCTGGGTTTTACAACTCAAATGCATATGTTTTCAGACAATTCTCTTTCTACTGACCTTAAAAACTATTTTTAAAACTAAAAGGTAAGCATGAATGCTTTGTTCTAAGTGATTCTTCTCTCTCCTTTCTCTAATGCAAACAAACAAATAAAAAATGTCCTCATGATGAGTTCTCAACAGAGAGGCTGTGAATGAGGAAAAAGGAAGAAATGGAGAGTGGGATGAGTTACAAAGCTCTGAAGAAAGGTGGTCTTGTTGATTCTACTCTGTCACACTAGTGTTCTAAGTATGTCTCACACTGAAGTGAGGCAGAAAATCAGAATCCTCATTTCTGCTTTTTGAAAGACATGTGTGTGAAACTCTGAAGTTCTTCCCTAGGCCAAGTTCCCCTGGATAGTGGAAGCTGAGGCTAGATCACTAGTTAGGGCCAGCTTCTGTCCTGGGCAGGAAGTGCCTGGGAGAACAGAAATTTGTAGGTCTAATTAAGTCCCTTCAGCATATAGAATGTGGAATGTACCATTAAAGTGGCTTTAAAGCTTTTTTTGTTGTGCCTGCCTTGTATTTTAGAGGGACCCATATTCAGGAAATGCCTTTTTACCTGGGGAGAGCTCGAGTGAGGATGAAGAGCCTTTAGAAGAACTGTCAAAGGAGGAATTGTGCTCGAAAATAAAAAGCCTGAAACAAAAACTAACTAACACCAGGAAAGAAAACAGCCGACTTCGACAGTCTTTGGTCATGCTTCAAGGTAAACTTTGAGAAAATTGACATTTTTAGATGAAAGGGGAAATGCATGATGAGTGAAAAGTATTGCAAATCAGCTGTCCAGAATGAAAAAGAAAATTAAGACCACAGAAAAAAAAATCAAACATCATATTTTAAGAAAATCTATGATTACATAATTTAATACAGAAACACTCTATTGAAGCCTCTAGTTTATTGCTTAGATAATTTTAGATTATTTCTACAAAACACCAAATGTATTCATTTAATAATGTTCAATGGGCATTTATTGAGCATTTAATGCAGGCCTTCCACTGGTTAGCCCTGGAGAAAAAAATGTTAGTAAAACAAAACAAATACGTTAAGGTATTCATGATATACTTACTTATCTCAATCCCCTTTGCTAAGAAAAGCACTAGAAAATGGGGCCTATTCTAATCTATTATAGAACCACCAAAATTAAAGATTCCATATATTGAATTTTAGTTTGGGAACTGGGAGGAGTGGTTTGGGAAAATAATCATTTTACTGAAGACTTATTAAGGAGAAAGGTCAACCTAATAAAATTAAAAACCACATGGCATAATGATTTTTTGCATAACCATATATTCTGTTTGTTTATTTTTCAAAAATACTGTTTTGCATTTGTAGTTAAGCACCATGCACTACTGTATACAGCTCTACATTTGACAGTTATAGGCTACATTGAGCAGCATTCTGTTGTAAACAGTAGATACACAGAATATTTTGAAATGAATCTCTCTGGCTACTGTGTACAGAATGAGTACAAGTGACACAAGAAAGCAAGCAGGGAAGAACTAGAAAGGTATTGTAGTCATCATTCTAGACTAACATGATGGCAGCCTCGCCCAGCGCAATGGCGGCGGAAATAAACAGGACAGTTCTATGATATTTCTTGAGGCAGAAATGGTAGGAAATGGATAGAACATGATGATAAGTGAGGTTGACAGAGTAATGGCTCACATGCTTTCCTCAGAATATTTATTAAATTTAAGGCTTCATAGTTTTAAGTAGAAACAACCACATGTGAATGAAAAAATGTTAATAGCAAGCCATTCTCTCTTTATTTTTTCAACTTTAAATATTGTACTTTATGACTGATGGCTTTCTCTGGTGAGGTATTTGTGATTGTAAATAAACAAACAAACAAATAAATAAAAATTATTCTCATTTTTATAAAATCTGTTCCAGAATTTAGAGTAAGCTAAAAAGCTGACTTGTAAAGTTAGCATCAATTGCCAGTTAAAAGTAGAGTTACAGACCTTGCTTTGAATCCCAAATCTGCTTACTAGCTATACAACTCTAACCTTGCCACTTCATTGTGCCCCCACCCCCAGCTTCAATTTTCTTATCTATAAAATGGGGGCAATATATCATTTCCTTATTGTTGTGAGGATTGAATGAGATAATTGGAAGAAATTACCAGAGCCTGGTACACGACAGGTGCTCAGTGATGATAGTTATTGTTATTGTCTCTGCTTTTATTGACACTAGAATGTGATATATAACACCCCAAAAATTATAGACCAATTTTGTCTTAAATATGTGTGAAAAAAATTCCAAATGAAAGAGGTGCAAATCAGTTTCAATAGCATATGAAAAGAATCAGTTGCTATGGCCAGTTTCTTCTCTCTCACACACTCCTGGATGGCCATTTTATTTTTCTCCTCTCCTGCCAACTTTTCACACCTCCTCCCTTATTGTCACTCTCACTTGATGACTTTGCTTCCTACTTCATTGAAAAATTGGAGGATGTGAAGAGACCGTCATTCTCCCTACCCCTATGCTTATACGCTTCACTTTTTCTCCTGTCACTCACGAATGACCCGTTCTCTTCTCTAGTCAAAGGCCAGCACTCCCACCTACGAGTACGTCTTTCACCTAATCTAGAATATAGCTCCACAGATTCTCCCTTCCTTTCTCCTTTACAATCCAGTTTTCCTTCTCTGATGGATCATTTCCATTTTCATCAGGCATTCAGGCATACTATTATTTCTCCCATTAAAAAACGAAACAAGGGAAGCTGGGATGGCTCAGTGGGTTAAGTGTTCCCCTTTGCAGCCTCAGGGACCAAGGATCAAATCCTGTCCCTGGCCCATGTGGACCCATATGCTGAACTGAGGTGTGTTTCCCATGCAGCGGGAACCTGGTTTGGTTCTCGCCCCCAGTTCAGCCCCTCACTCGAGGGGCAGTGCCTCCCATGTGGGAGGCCCCCAGCCCAGTTCCCACCCTGCGCGACCCCTCCCACCTGTGTGGAACAAAACCATGTCAAAAACTGATGATGTACAATTATGGAGACTGCTCTGGGCCCTCCCCCCTTTTCTCTGTCTCTGTCTGTCTATCTCTCTCTCTGTCAAAAACGATAAAATAAATACATATATATTTTAAAACCCTCTTTCAAACCATTTGCTTCTTCACCTTCCACCCTGCGTCTCTCCATCCCTTTATAGAAAAAAATTTTAAATGACTTGACTCTACACATTGTGTTCAATTTTTTCCCCTTGTAGTCTCTCTGAGTCCCACTTCAGTTAGGTCCTTATCATTTCATTGTAACTTCTCTTCTCATGATTACCAATAACCTCTGTGTATTATTTGTTATGGCTGCATTGACAAAGTACCATAGACTGGGTAGCTCAAACAGAAATTTATTGTCTCACTGTTCTGGAGGCTAGAAGTCCAAAATCAAAGTGTCAGTAGGGCGTTGCTCCTTTTGAAGGTGCTAGGGAAGGATCTTTTTAGACCTCTTTCCTAGCTGTTTTGTGGTTTGTTGCAACACAATGCCAATCTTCACGTGTCTTTTCCCTGTGTGCATGTCTCGAAGTTCAAACTTCTCCCTTTTTATAAGGACACCAATCATATTGGATTAGATTGGACACCACTCTAATGACCCCATTTTAACTTGATTACATCTGTAAAGACGCTATCTCCAAATAAGGTCACATTCTGAGGTATTGTGGGTTAGGACTCCAACATACCTTTTTGTGGGGACACAATTCAACCTTTAACATTCCACATTGCTAACCTCAAAGGTCATTTCCCAGTGTTCATCTTCTGTGCCCATTTGCCAGCATTTGGTACATTTGACCATTTCTCTTTCCTTGAAAAGGTTTCATGATTTGGTTTCTAGAACACTATATTTACCAGTTTTCTTCCTATATTGCTAATTTTTCTATCTCAGTCTATTCAGCTGATTCATTTCATCATCTCACCCTCCAAATACTTGATGATTCCCCAGGCTCAGTCTTTGGACTTCTTTCCTTTGTATCTGCATTCACCTTATAAGTGATTCTATCCAATAAATGGTGTTAAAATTCAGAAATAAGTTATGATTTTCAGATTCATATCTCTGGCCTAGACTTCTCTCTTTAACTCCAGACTCATTGTCCAACTATGTACTTGGACATGTGACTCATAGGCATCTCAAATTAACATGTCTTAAATAACATTCCTTACTTTCTCCCACCTATTTCTCCCATTCTTCTTCGTCTTGGTTAATACTCACTCTATTGTTCCAGTTGATGAAGCCAAAAAACATAGTGTTGTTTTTTTATTTTTATATTCCTTTTACACCCTATACTCACTCAGTCCATCAGCAAATCCTACTGGCTTTACATTCAAAACATTTCTGGAATACAATCCTTTTTACCACCCTGACTACTGCTCCTCTCTTTGACCTTATTTTTCTCTTTGTTTGTTTTTACCTCTGTGTTGCATGTTAGAGGGTATCCTCAAATAATCACTCCCCTTCCCTCAGCTGTGCCCAGTGCCCTTGAGTTCATAGCTCTGGTTCAACCTCTTTTGAAAAAAACCTGACTCTACCACCATTACCTCTTGCTTAGATTATTATTATAGCTGGTATCTTCTGCTCTTCTGCTCTTGCACTTCTGCAATATATTCTCAACATAACAGCAAGAATGATCCTGTTAAACGTAAGTCAGTTCACGTCACTCCTCTGTTCAAAACCCTGATATGCATTTCCACCAGAAAGTTGATAATCCAAATAAGAAAGGGGTCTAGAGAAGAGTCCAGAGTGGTTATCTATCTTTTGCTCAGTAATGTTCCTAATAACATTTTCAACTAAGAATGAAGGTTGTCTCTTTGTTTATAAAGCCTGCTGAATAAGAAAAATGTCAGAATAGAGGATGCTGGGAGAGCTCAACAGGTTGAGCACTTGCCTTGCAAGCACGACGTCCAAGGATCGAATCCTGGCCCCTCAACTATAGAGTATGGAGTTGCATTAGATAGGGTTCCAGGTGACTTCCAACTCCAACAAAATGGTTATTTGTCCATAGGAAACAAACTAAATATAACACCAGAGAAGATCATTTTATATGGAGGCATGAAACCTTTGAATGTGTAAGTTTCCATTAAAAAAAGAAACAAAGAGAATATTCTGTTGATGACTAAGTCATCTTTAATATGTGAAAACATAGGTTTGATTTGTGGCAATGACTTTTTATTAATTTGATGGAATTTGACTGCCTGGCAAACCACACACAAAGGTTATAGAAAATTTATTTTAATATGTGAGAAATGGTTAATTTTATCTTGTCATTTAAGGTGACCTAATGTGAGTATCTAGAAGGTGATTTATTATACAATTAGTAATGTCTCCAAAGAAAAGATGAACTACCTTTAAATAATACTATTAGCAATTAGAAAAAGAATCCATCAGCTTCTTAAAACATTGATTTTAGTTATGATGCAATGCACATACATTTAAATGCAATCACCAAATGTTTTAAAATTGATTTTTAATTATTAAACAATTATTAAATCACTTAATAAAAAGTAAATATGTTCCAACCACTCCTCTTTATTTTTATTTATTTTTCAAAGGTAGCAAATGTTAACAATTTGTTCCACATTTTTCTATGCATATCCACACAATAAAAAATGCTCATTATTAAAAGTATGTCTAAAGAGTTACTTTTTCTTGCCATTTTAGTGTTACCACAGGCAGTTACCCAGTTTGGAGAATTGGTTGGTATGGCGGAGGCCGTACTTAAGGGTGGAGGAACCATGTCTACAGCTGCATCTAACCTCTGGAGAGCAACAAACAACTCTTCACCAGATTCATTTGCCTCAATGTGTAGTAATTCTAATTCTAATGCCAGTTCACCAATTTCCTTGAGAGCTGAAGAAGAGCATCATAGTGATGAGAAGCAGGTCAGTTGAAATACCCTGCCCTATCTTTCACTTGGATACAGTTAAATACAAAAATTAAAGTAAGAGTACAAAATGACCATTGTTTTACCAGACAACTTTAGGTAACTTTAGGTCACAACTGTAACATTCAAATTGCTTAAAACAATTTATTTTACAATAAATCTAATATTTGTGAAACAAATCTCCAGTTTTGAAAACACTAAAGTCAAATTGTGGACAATAATGAAGCTTTTGAACTAGAAAATTCTTAATCCAGTGACAGGATAACTATGCATTAAGGGTTATAAAATTATATCATTGAGAGAAAGTAAATTTCAGTCTCTGCATGCTGGATGGACACAATTCTTTTTCTACTTTACCAATTTCTTTTAATCAAGAAACAAAAGCTAAAAAAAATAACATTTTGTTAGAATCAGGCATCAGCCTTGAAAAATGTGCCTTCAAGAGCTAACATTCTATAAAACTGAAAAAATAACAAAGAAACAAAAACTCATGGACACAGTCAATAGTTTAGTGGTTACCTGAGGGTAAGTGGGGAGGTGGGTGAGAGAGCTGGTGGGGAGAGTAGGGAAGGGGCATCAAATATGGTGATGGAGAAAGAGCTGCTTCTGGGTGGTGAGCATATAATGCAATGTATAGAGAATGTAATGTAGACTTGTACTCCTAGAAACAATGTAATTGTTATCAACCAATGTCACCCCAATAAATTTAACAATTAAGAAAAAAAGGGGAAGCCGGGATGGCTCAATGAGTTAAGCGCTCACTTTGCAGCCCCAGGGACTGAGGATCGAATTCTGACCCCGGCAGATTTGGGCCCATATGCTGAATTGGGGAGTGCCCCCAGTTCAGTTCTCACTGGGGTGAGACCCCGGCCCAGTTCCTGCCCTGTGCAGCCCCACTCCCACCTGTGGAATGAAACTATGTGGGAAAACCAATGATGTGCAACTATGGAGACTGTTCTGGGCCCTCCCCCTTCTCTCCGTTTCTGTCTCTGTATCTCTCTCTGTCAGAAACAATAAAAATAAATCTTTTAAAAAAGAAAAAGAGCTAACATTCTGAATGTATGAATCTTAGTGTATCAGTTTCCTTTTCTGTATAACAGATTACCACAAAATTAGTGATCTATAATAATACAAACATACTTTCTCACAGTTCCGTAGGTCAGAAATGTGGTAACAGCAAGCTGTTGACACATGCTCTTCCTTCTGGAGGTTCTATCGAGAACTCTGTTTCCTGCTCATTTGGGTTGTTTTAGAATTCAATTTCTTGTGGTTGGAGAACTGAGGTCCCGGTTTTCTAGCTGATTGCAAACTGAAGGCCATTCCTGCTTCTTGAAACAACTACATTCCTTGGTTTGAGGCCCACTTCCACCATCCTCAAATCCAGTCATGCAGGCAAAATCTGCCTTGCTCTTTGAATCTCTCCTCCTTCATCTGTGTCTTTTTTCTGACCCATTCTTCTGCCTCCTTCTTCTGCATTTAATGGCCCCTGTGATTAGATTGGGCCCTCCTGCATAATCCAGAATAATCTCCCCACCTCAAAATATTTAACTTTAATCACATATACAAAGTTGTTTTTCCCATATGGGCAACATATTCACAGATTCCAGCAAGTAGGGTGTGCATGTATCTTCAGTGGACCATTATTCCTACAAATAGTAGGACAGGTTGAGGAGGAGTCTAATCCTTAAAGCAGAAATCCAGATTTCATGACAAGAATTTGCATATACTATGGAACAAACACCTCATAAATATTGGGAATTATCTCAAAGAAAACATTTAACTCTCATGCCTGAAATGTAAAATATATATTTAAACTATAACACATCACCTTAAAGAATGTTGTTTTTGTTTTTTTTTTTAGGTATGTCTTACTTAAGAGTATATTTCTCCAGATGTTACTGTATTTTTTTTTCCAATTTTATGTATTTTTTTTTAATTTTTTAGTTCAAGATTGAAAAATGGCAGATTGCCCGTTGTAACAAGAGCAAGCCTCAGAAGTTTATTAATGATTTAATGCAAGTACTTTACACAAATGAATACATGGCCACACATAGCCTGACGGGTGCAAAATCTTCTACTTCGAGGGACAAAGCTGTAAAGCCAGCTATGAATCAGAATGAAGTTCAAGAAATCATAGGTGAATATATCACTGCATTTTATTGTCACATGAATTTTAAATATATACCATTCAAGGTTAAGTTGTTCTTTCAAGGTCTTTGTTTCTCAAATTTATTTTTCTACGAAAGAAAAATCTCAGAATAGTCTAAACCTCAGTAAATATGGGAAATTTTGTAGAAAAATTTTACATTAAAAGTGATTATTAAACTAAAATTAAATTTTGTTACTGAAAAAATTGGATTCATATAATACATAGTTTTAAAAAGTAAATTTTCAAAATCTTTTCAAACATAAATTTAGTAACAAGTTTTTTGTTGTTGTTGTTTTTTTCTTTCTGTCTTATCTTGGTTCTATCCCTTATCCTTTACAATAGTGATTAATTTGACTCTCCTCTTTACAGTGTTTAAGTTAATGAATGTCTTTAAATATAATAGTTTAGATTATCAAATAACTGTTTTCCAAATATCCAACAAATTTAGGGAATCATTGAATCCCAGCTCTCTATATTTTAATAATAATTTCTTACTTGGAAACAGACTCTAGCTGTTTCAGCTGATGTTGGAATGGATACAATTAAATTCCTAACATTTTGAAGCAAGGGGACTTAGAGTTCAGAGTAAGTAACAAAGTTAAAGTTGAGTTGTACCATAGGAAGACAAATATGTATGCTCTCAGGTTTATAATATAAACCTTCATTGTCTCTTGCTTTGCTTTGTAAAACCTGCCTATATAGTCATCTATTTAAATAACTCATGTGTGTTTGAGTTACTTTTGGAAAATGAAGACAAAATTATAATGTAGACTGCTTGATGTTTTATCTTGGTTCATACCTTAAGATGCAAACACCTCATAAAGTTTTTTGGGGTTTTTTGTTTGTTTTTTTGTTATTGTTGTTGTTTTTTACAGGAGTCACAAAACAGTTATTTCCCAACTCAGATGATGTTTCAATTAGGAGAATGATAGGGCAAAAGCTAAACAACTGTACCAAGAAGCCAAATTTAAGCAAAAATATGAACTCTCAAGATATTAACTAGATCCTTTTGGTAAGTCTTTTAAATCTTCACAATCCTTTAACCATTGCAAAAAGAAGTAATACTTTTAGCCCTGGAATAGCATTTTCTGAGCACTCTACTAGGGCATACTACTGGCCTGTGAAATGATAATAGGTATTCCTGGGAGTGAAGGTGGGGACAGGAAAGAGGAAGGTATTATGCTAAGTGCAATAAATTGGACAGAGAAAGACAAATACTATATAATCTCACTTATATGTACATTCTAAAGAACAAAATAAACAAAGAAACAAAACAAAAACAAATTCATAGATGCAAGGAACAAGCTGATAGTTGCCTGATGGGATGGGGAGATTGGGGAGCAGAGTGAAAAAGGTGAAGAGATTATGAGATACAAATTCATAGTTACAAAATAGTCATGGGGATGTAAAGTACAGAATAGGGGATATGTTAATAACAATGTATAGTGACAAGTGGGTAGTAGACTACTCAGGGAAATCACTTTGTAAATTATATAAATGTCTAACTACTACTTTGTACATCTGAAACTAATGTAAAATAATATTGAATGTCAAATATAATTGAAAAAAATAATAAAAAATAAAAACAATGACATACAAAAGTAAATGAAAAATAAATAATAAATTTGGGAAGTGATAAGTTCAGTTACACAGATTTTCCTTTCCCAGATCCCCTCAGATACCCTTTAATATGCCCAGTGCTCCTGTAATCTCTAAAAAGAGGATATATATATATATAGTACATAGTGTTTTCCACGTGTTTTACTGAGATTTTTTTTTTTCTTCTTCACAGAACGTGTTAAATTGAGATAGAAAGGGATCAAATGAGAAACACATGACAGTTTTGGAAGTGCTTCTCTAAAACATTATAGATTCAGACCCTTGGGAAATCTGTGAGGTACATCAATGGGACTGAACTTAAAACTCTAAAACAGTGGTTTGACCTGCATACAAAACACTGGCTGGAAGTATTGAGAAATCTCCCCTATCATCCTCTTTTCTGCTTCTAATTATCTTTAAATCTTTAAATCAGTTGTTATAGTTTGTTTGGTTGATAAGGATTTTTACCAAGATATTTGTATTATGCTGAGAAAAAGAACATTTTGTTTTTAGTGAGTTATGAAGGAAATACACTTTATAGTCAGGCCCTGCCCTAGGCAAAACTGTCAAGTGGAATTTTGTGTTTGCTTTAGCAACTCCAAGCCCTATTTCGCTTGTGCTCATCCTTCCTCTCCTTTATCTTGATCGAAAATATGGGGGAAATATACATTATTGTGTTATTAATATTTAAATTGATAGAGGTATATGGGAAACACATGAGGACAGGTTGCTTATGCTTTTTTTTTTTCATTTCTATCTTTAACTTCTACTTTGCCTGTTTTCCATCGAACTCTAGTCACTTTTGAGGCCATTTTACTTGTATTTTTCTTCTGACCATGTTTTAAATAGGATATGGAAGTGCCTGTAATGCAGTTATTTCTCCCACCGTCCTCTATCTATTGCTGACTATACTGATGCCTTGGAATTCGAACTTAATCCGTTCCGTTTGAGTTCCAAAACATTTGAGTTCCAGGACAAGAGTGGGCATTCAGATAAAGCTACGGTCGACACGTCCCACGCAAACAACATGTTGGCGCTCAGATTCCAAAGCAGGGTTCGGATTCAGAGGCAAGATTTTCTTGAATTTTGTTCGGATTTCAAGTTGTTCGAGTTTGGGTGAGTTCAGATTCCAAGGTATCACTGTATCACTCCCATTCTCTTTGAGTGTCCCTTACTATTTTGCTATATAAGTAAGGCTACTGATAAGGGTCAGCAATAGTCTCTCCTCCTTAAAAACAAACAAGACTCCTTATAACAACTGCAGATTCTTTCCCTTGGCTCAGGAGGGCTGTCCAGAAAGTATCCAGCCATGTAACCATTCTCATTATATTGACAATGGCTGGATTTTTTTCTAGACAGCCCTCATATACTGGTAGACTGACATGAAGATGCATAAAAGATAAGGAGATTTTTATATCCTTTTTCTCCCCAAGTGGTTAAAATTTTCAATAGATTGTAAATCTTACAACTTTCCAGTTAGGAAGTAATTGCCTAAATGTGCCCTTAGAATTCTCATTTTGATATGCGTCTACCCTGTTATCCTGGTGTATAATGGCCAAGTTCCCTTTCTAAAGGGCATGCAGCCAGAACCCCAAGTCATAGGGCTATCTTTTGTAGCACGTTATTGTATTTCAGAGCTCTGCAAAGCACTTGTCTTTTTAATATCTCAGGCTACCAAGGGTAAACACAAAACTCGTCTCCACAATATCAGTCAGCGGAGTGTTGAAGAAATTAAAGTTAAAAGGCTTAGCTTATACTTGCCAGTTGTGTTATGAAATCACCTGGCTATGCCATTAATTAAAATTTTTAAAAGGAACAAATCTGCTATGAACATAATATGTTCTTGTGCCGCCGGAGCCTGAGCCTTGCTTTGTTGTCAAATTGCTTGGAATAGAAATACATATATTTTGAATCAAAAGTAAGATTTACAAGGTGTTGGAAGTAAGTATATGCTAGGTGAGAAAAAATTTTTTAATTGACAGGTATCTTTTATTTGAAGTGTAGCTAAATCAAAATTTTTTCAAAAGGACTGAGAAAATATGCTGGATGGACAGGGTCACACAAAACTTAATTTAGCCATGCTGTTGAATGAGTCGGATATAGCACCATCTAGTGGAAATGCTGCTGCTTTCCCCGCACTCCCCCCACGCCCCCCCCCCACTGTCATTTGACTAACAGGAGCCTAAAGGTGACTACACTAATTCAGGCAAAACAAGTCCCCCTCTCCAACCCCATCCCCACAAGTATTTTTGGAAAAATAACTTTACTTGCATTAATATTAGCAAGGCAATATGTATTGAAAAATCATATAGACTTACATGATTACTATACATCCAAAAAGCCTAGCCACCCTCACCCATGTGCCACGTGGCAGACTGGGTACCCTCCACGGTCTACTGAGCTCAAGGTAGACACTGGTGGCTTGGATTTGAAAGGACAATCATTTCTCAGCTCAGACTCATTTATTTGAAGATAAATGCTAAATTCCATCCATCCTCCATTTTTTCAATTCTATTAATCGTCCTTTTTTTTTTTTTTTAATCTATTCTCTCCTACTCCTTGACTGCTATTAACCAAAAAAATAAATGGCCAAAGTGAGAGGCAACAAGCATTATTTGAGATCCAAAAGAACAATTGTGTACCATAACCTAGCCTAGTTGACATAGAAAATTAAATGTTTTAGGGTCAGAAAATCTGGTGTTAAAGCCTGCACTAATTCTTAATAAATGTGTAGCCTTTGGATAGTCACTGGATCTTTCTGAATTTTAATTTAAACAGGGGTAATAATAATACCTACTTCAGGGATGGATCCATTTGTGGAACCTGAAGCTTGTAGAATTTGAAAAACTCACTTTAAGAGAAGAAACACAAAATTCTGAATGCCAATCAATTACAACTCTGTATCTTAATTTTGTTCTATGACATGTCCCCAGTGTGAGAATAAGACCCAGCACACAGTACTTAATGTTTGTTAAAAAAATGACAAAGAAGTTTGCTAATTTATTATTTTGGAATTCATAGTTGTGCCATTAGTACATCCCTTTGTCATGACTACTGTCACATCACAGATTGTATCTGAATATACTGGTATCTTAATTTTTTTTAAGATTTCTTTTATTATTTGAGAGAGAGAGAGAAGGGGAAAGGCCCAGAGCAGTCTCCACAGCTGCACACCATCAGTTTCAATATAGTTTCATTCCACACAGGTGGATGAGGGGCAGCGTGGGGCAGGAACCGAACTGGGGGCCTTCTACATAGGAGGTGTGCCCCAGTTCAGCATATGGGTTTGCAGGGGCCGGGGCTGGAACCTGATCCCCGGACCTCATGGTCACAAGGTAAGCGCTTATCCTGTTGAGCTATCTCAGCATCCCTTAATTTTGAATAAATAAATCATGAAAACTACATAATGTATAAAAGTTAATAAATTTCTCAACTTCACATCACGTACAGGAAATTACATAATATTTTATTAATGTCTGTATAATACCTTTATCCTACTTTTTTAGTGTTGCATACATATTGGTTACCTGTTCATTTGACAATTTAATAATAGACTTTTCTATTGAAAGAATAGAAAAATAATTTAGACTATCCTCTAGCATAGTTAATCTATAATTAGTTTTTTTCTTTTTGATAGTTTACCGAGGTTTCTTTCAAACTCTCAGCTTGATTAGCAATATAATTTTTAGGATTGTTGTCAAATCTGGGAAACATCTACTGAGTTTGAGATATCTGAGCTATGAGATTTTGGGGCATTTCAAGTTTTCTATGGAGTGAGTACTCTTAAATAACCTTTGAATGGACCAAATTCATGGTATTCCTAGAAGACTTTGCAAACTGAAATGACCAGCAATAATGTAACTAACTATACATGGAAGAGATCTGCAAAGTACAAAAATATATCCCAGTGAATCTTTAAAATCTCAGACATGCCCAATGCCACTCCATGGACACAATCAGAGGAGAAAATATGAGTGAGGGGAAGTTGAAATGGAAAGAGATTGTAGAAATAACTAACTTTGGTAAATTTAACAAAAATATATAAACATGTGAAGATATTACTAGGGCCTCTTTTTTTGGAATGTACCTATGCAAATAAGGTTTATTAACTTCAGAATAATTCTGCCTCTGACCTAGCTCATTTGGTTTTCTTGATTTTGAAAGAGGTAAAGCAGATTTGGTAAAATGCTTGAATTTTAAACAATCAGTGAATGTTACTGAAGAATTATCAACAACAGAATTGTTGATAATTTTTAAAGATGGTTGATGGGTATGTGTGGATGGTTCATGGTTCATTTTACTTTGTATGTTTGAAATTGTACCTAATAAAAAGTTTCTTAAAAGTCATTTGAGATAACATATGTTTTATATAAAGCTATAGAGAGATATTTATATATCTATATAATATTTTAACTGTTATCTATGTTGAAATTTTTCTGAATAGATACTAAAAGATTTCTTAAGTCACCTTAATAATAGTTTTTATTAATTTGTTTCTAAGCAAAAATTTGTAGTAAACACACACAAAAAATAACTCATACCACTGTTAAAAATACTACAAACATTCTAAAATAAATTTGTTTCGTTTTCTGAAATGTGGTTTTTTTATAGGTTCTATACATATCTGAAATAGAGCATCCCCAGTTTCCAATCCAACATTCGATTTTGTTGGAGAATCTGCGACCTCCCTGGCAGGGAGCAGAGAGAGACATGTGCAATGACAGCCTGTGTGACATCTGTAACATCGATGGGTCTCCTGATGGAGGAACAGACCTACTGAAGAAGCTGCATGTAGATTTCACCCTAAGTATCCATGATGCCACAAACTGGAGAATTTCTAGCAGTCAGATAAGCATGCATTATAGTTTCTTGGAAATACATATTTTTTCATCCCAAAATGTATAGCTTCTTTGTACAGCTAACTAACTAAAGTAGTCAGAGCTCTTATAACAACAAAAACTTCAACCCCTAAGATTTGCCATTGTTCTGATTAATTACTGTACATTTATTATCATCAATAATGCCCTTTATAGGTTTTGGATATTTAGCATAAACACACATGCGGAAAAGTACAATGAAATAACCAATGTTCACAAACATGAATGAGCGCAGCAAAGTCAACCTAAAACCTGATAATCATATCTAACCAAGTAATAATGTTTTAGCAATAAAATTACAGGGTAATTCTGTTACTTAAAATGTATGAAATAAAAATTAAAAAATTAGAGTAGGAAGATCCTTTAATTTTAATATGAAACTATTCTACTATACTCCCGAAAAGGAAATAAACCCAAGTTTTTGTAATTGTGAAAACAATGCGTCAACTTTCAAAAAAATCTTTTTTGTTTGTTTATATGCTTCTAACTTTTTATTGTCCAAAGCATAAATACAGATATGGAAGACAAAACATGAGTATCATCTAAAACATCCTATACAAGATATAATATTCTGTGCATTTGGTTGGTTATATTCCTACACGGCTAGCTAAACAGGATAGTCAGAGCTCTTATTACAACAAAATCTTCAGTCCCTAAGATTTGTCATTGCCCTAATCAATTGCTGTACATTTATTATTACCAATGACACCCTTTTTAGTTTTTGGATATTTAACTAGTTTTAACTGGTTTGTTCTCATAGTACCAGAAGAAAAATTAATTGAAAACAAAACCATAAGGGGTGGAAAATGACATATAGAAGACAAATACCATTTTGTAAAGGAATGAAAGATAAAACACTCTCCATCAAAAGGCTGCTCCTTGTTGTCAGGTTGTCACATGGGACAGCTCTGCACTGCCAAGCCATGCTTCTTCAGTGCACACGCTTCTGTTTAAACTTGCAAGAGAGGGTGCATATAATAGAAAGTTCCGTACTATGGATCCAGTGAATAGTCCATAAATGTTGCTTGATAACAACGTGATTGTACAAAATAAATATTCTTAAGGAAGTATGTTAACATTTGCTACGTTTAACTTAAATATAAATAAATCCCATTGAAAACATAAAAAAGTATTTGCTTGTTTCTTATTAATGTATAAAGTCCAGGGAAAAAATCCTTTTCTAGGCTGATGGCTTCTTTATCCACACACAGATGTCATCATTATAATGGGCTATGTGGCTCTGGCTTCTTTGTCCTCTAGAGAGCCATGCTATATAGAATATATACACAATGTACAGGGTGCTTACATTTTTATTGAGATAAAATGTTATTTCCTTAAAAAAATAATTTATAATGTAAGTATTGCCTACTAAATGTGAATAAAATTTCCTTTGCAAAATATAATTGTATTATTCAACTGGAACATCTATGGTTCTTCCTTAAAGTATTTGTGATATGTTGATATTTGTTATAGATAATAGTATTGTTTTTGATTCAGCTTCACATATTGGGTCTAACTGGGTTACAAATTTAAAAAATTAATGAAGATATATATTTATATGAATATATTGTCACATATATGAGAATTCATAACATTATTAAAGTAGAACTTTTAATAGGGAAAGTTTATTCAATAAATAATACTGAGAGAATTGATGAGTGAAAAATAATTAAGTCATAGTCCTACTTCAAACCATACTTCAGAGAATTTCAGGTTCATACAAAGTAAAAAATGAACTAAGATTTTAATAACACGAATATTTTTATATTTTCTGATGGGGAAGAACTTTCTAAGCCTACAAGAAGTGCAGCAAAGTGTCAAAAAATTTTATTAATGTGAGTGCCAGTGTGTGTGTTCTGTGGGCTTCCTACATAGAGATGATAGTTTAAGACTTTTACCTTGTGGTAGAATGTGTGTGTGGTCAGCATTTTTTTCTGTGAATGTCTTTCATGCATTTGTCAATTTTGCAGCTCTTTTTTACATTTTTACTTATAAATTCTTGTTCTGATGCAGTGCCATAGTCTTTCTTGAACACATTTTTTAATGACATGGATTTGCCTGGTCCTGGTCCAGCTATTTGCACATGGGTTTGTGGATGGTGGGAGGGGCCGGGACTCCTTTCCAGGCTTCAAACCTTTCAAAGGTCCTCTCTTTGCTGTCACAGAGACAACTGATTCTGGCTGGTAAATCTTTTGTGTAGCCCTGCTCCCTCTGGTCCTCTGACCTAAGATGAGTCTGGAAGGATTTCTGTCACCAGCCCTGCATCCCCAGGTCCTTCTCTGGCAGCTGAAAACAAAAGATATAACCTCTGCTCTTCCAACTTAGCCTTTCACCTTCAGGGGGAATGATAAGGCTGGATCTCTCTGAGATCTGCTGCTAAGAGCCCTCTAGGACTATCTTCTTTTTGACTGCATTCCAACCTCCTGACTTCTGCTGAAGCTCAGCTTACCTACCCCCACAGTTAAGATATATAGGGTATAGATTTTTGCATTTCTGGATGAGTTCTTCCTTTTCAGGAGGTATAATTTTGCTTTTGCTGCTACTTTCTGAAATCTTCCACTCATGAGGCTTGTTAATGGTCTTTTTGTATTTTCTGTTTAATTTTATTTAATTATTTTGGGCTTTGCTGTCACATTATTTGCTGCAAAAGTGGGGCAATGTTTTTTTGGTCTTTGTTTCTTGTTTCTCTTTTTTTCCTTGTTGCTTTGTTTGCTTTCTCAGAGAAAAAAGAAAAGGATAGTAAAGTAACCGATTTGTTCATACCAGACTTACATCCAATGTTGCTATTCAGAAGCATAATGCAACTCTGATCCTCATTCTTTTATTCAGAACCTGCTCCTTCAGGCTCTTTTAATCTTCTTTTCTCTGATATACTAAAATTGGATAAAAAATGTGCCCGTTTATCTTTATTTTATTCATTGTGCTGCATACATATAACCTTTCAATCTGGATACGTGCATCCTTCAATTCTGGGAAAATTTATTTTATTACTAATTGTATAATTTCTAGATAACATTCTCCTCCCCACTCTTCATTTTATCTCCTGTAATTCCAATTATCCTGGGAATCCAATGATCATGTACTGAGTCTCTTTTCTCTACTTTGTTTTTGTTTTTTTTAAGGTCTCTGTGCTTCTTTCTTTTTTTCTGTTTCTGAGAGATATCTTTGGCTATATAACTTCCTGCCATCTACTGAATTTTTAATTATAACAATCAAAATTCTAGTTTCCAGGACCTGTTTCTTGTTCTCTGATTGTTTCCTTATCATTAAAATACTATGCTTATTTCTGAATGCTCTTTATTAATTCCTTTGCAAAAAATTAAAAAAAAATTTTTTTTTTTCTGGGTATATTTGTTTCATGCAAGTTCCTTTTTTCTCATCTTAAATTTTCTTTTTCTCCCCAGGGTGTTTCTATTTTATCGTTGGATGTTCTTTTACATTTAATCTATTACCTGTGGAGCTTCACTTCGAAAGCCGTTTGTTTTTTATGGGGTATCCTACAAACCAGTCTGATTCTTTTGTTTGCTGATGAATTGTTCTCCAGAAGATCCCTTGGTTCTCCTGGCTGATAGTATTTTGCACACAGGACAGGAAAGTGGGGCTGAAAGTGACAATTTCCATAAACCACTTTCAATGAATTCCTTTTCAGCTTTTACTCATGCCCACAATTATACTTGGTGTCTTGGGCCCTGGATATCTCCTTTTAACTTAATGCATAGAATGCCTTGTGAGTATGTGGAAATGTGAAAGAGGAGAGATCAGTTCCTGTGTGCTGTGTTTCCAACTCTCCCTGTTATGCAGAACCTTATCTCCATCACCCATTGTACCTGGTGTCAATTTTTAGCCCCTCCTGGGTTTGGAGGGCATTCTGATATGCTTCCTCTGTCCTGTGAAATCAGTTGCTACTTCATCTATTTTTCTGTCTCCCCGTTTTCTCAATTGTCTAATGGAAATACTACCAAATAGTACCTCATAAAGTTGTTATGTGGATCAAATGAATTTATGTATGTAATATGCATAGCACAGCATGTGGCATGTGACTGTCATTCTATAAATGGTAGTTATTTATGTTATAGAATCTCTCACAATCCCCAGCGGTCCTAGTCATATTAATTCCCTAGTGATGATATCCCCAAAATCACCTTCCTTATTGTCTTTGTGGCCATCATTTTCTTTATATTCACTTCACAAAAGAAATCGGGAGAGATGAAACTCATATTTTAATATTGCCATCTCATTGTCTTGATTACTAGAGATTTGTAAATTATAACGTGGTAGTTAATTATAACTAAATATTCTTTTTAAGAATATTTTTACTATTCATAAATTTATTAATCCAGATGAGGTTTATAATACATTCATTTTCATTGGTCTTTCCCAACCCCTTTTTTATCCCAAATACCCTTGGAATTTTTATCAGAATTACACTTAAGCAATTTTCAAAGCTGGGAAGAAGTTATATCTTCACAAAACTGATTCTTCCAACTTAGAAACAAGGTCAGCTTATATTATAATTTTTATTTTCTTTAGTAAATTTTTGCATTTTTTTATAATAATCTTACATACTTATGAATTTCATTCTTATGTATTTTATGTTTTTATATTTTATATGTTGCTACTCTAAAAGGAACATTATTTTTTACTTTTATAATTGGTCATTGCTCTAAAGAGAAATAGTGTTATATGTTTTTCTATTTATTAAGTCTTCACATTACTCTTTTGATTTGATTTCCTGAGTAGGGGGAAAAACCTATCTTCTTCAAATAATGGTCTTTTTATCTCTTCTTTCTAATACTTTTTGCTATTTTGTTGTCCTTATGTCATAGTATTGTTTATGATTTCCAGAGATGAGTAGTAGTTATAGGCATGTTCATTTTATTCCTCACTTGAATGGGAGTGTCTTTGGTGTTATGTCTGATAACTTGTTATGGTTAAAGATAGAACATTCTTTAACAAGTGTCCCAATGATTTGTATTTTGCTTTTGCTATTGAACAAGAAATTACCAGGAAGTATGTACACACACACACATACACACATCTCATACATATACTAACTAAAAGAAAACAATTATTTGGTGTTCTAATAGCTGAGACCTTTGTGGTAAATAATAAAGCTATATCCTATGAGAAAGAAAAATGGACCATTTTTGTATTGAGAGTGGCAGGACTTGGTGGCAAAAATGAGGGGAAAGGGGAAAAGGGAAAAGGGGGACTCTTACCTAGCTACTTGGAGAGCTAGCTCTATCTGCCACCAACCCTGGTACCACTTCCAGGGTCTCTTGATTCCCACACATTTCCATTTTATGATCACACTAACAGTGTGTAAACACTGTATCTCATAACTTTAAAAGTGATCAATCTATTTGGCAGTATTGTACTCTATCATGGAGTAAACTGAACATGTGAACAGCAATTATGCTATCAATTAACACAGAAAAATCACTTGATAAAATTCAGCACTCATTTGTCATAAACACAAAAAAACTACAAAAAACTTATAGTTAACATTAAATTTAATGGCATAAGAATGAATGATTTTCCCCCTAAGATCAGGAACAAGGCAATGATGTCCATTCTACTACTTTTATTCAAACTAGTGTGGACATTCTAGCCAGTTTATGAAGGCAAGGAAAGTAAATAAAAGGCATACAATTTGGAAAGAAAGAAAGAAAAAATTGTCCCTATTTGCAAATAATTAACTACATAGATAGTCCCAAGGAATATACATAAAGAAAAACCTGCTAAAAGTAGTGAGTGAGTTCAGCCAGGTCAACAAGATAATGAGATTAATATTAAAAACTCAAACTGTATTTCTTTATATTGTCAATAATCATATGGACACCAAAATTAAAAATACAATACTATTTACCTTCACCCCCACCCCCCCAAAAACAAACAAACAAACAAAAAAAACAAGTATAAATCTAGCAAAATATTTACGGGATTATATCTTGAAAACTACACAATGCTGATAAAAAAAATCATATGATATAAATGGAGAAATGTGCTGTGTTCATGGATGGGCATTCTCAACATAGTAAAAATATCAATGCTCAGGAAATTGATATATAGTCACAATGGCTGGGTTATTTCAGTGACGTCTACTTCCCAATTCTCTCCCCAATGTAAAGCCTTTATGTTGCTTCTCAGTGAGGTACAGCATCC
>PVKE010013164.1:0-37018 GCA_004027555.1 Craseonycteris thonglongyai | reverse complement strand
GTGCGTTCTAGTTATAAGCACACGTTTTCCCGGCGATACGCTGAGCGCCGGCCAGTCCCACCTGCAGCCCCAAACGAGGGCATCCCACCCCCGCGCCTGTCCGCCTCCCGGTCCCGCTCCCCAGCTTGCGCAGCAGCTTCCTGAGTAAAGTGCCGCCCCCGGTGCTTGTCGGCCTCGGTTGCCCACCGAGGCTGCAGGTGCTAACGGCACCATCTGGGCGCTGGTCGAGGGGCAGTGGCTTCAACTTGGCCGAGAATGACTTCTTTGGGAGGCTGGGCTGCGAAGCTCTGAGCGGGGACGGCCCGACGGAGCCCCCGGAGGCTGCAGAGACGCCCGAACCCTGAGCGGCGTCCCGCGCGCAACTGCCCGGCCTGAGCCTTCGGGGCCGCCGTCACCGCGCTGTCCGGGCACATGACGGGCCCTGGCCAATCACAGTACAACAAGCCGCGGCCTCGGCGATTGGCCTAGGGGAGCGGCACGTGATTCCAACTGGCCTATCAGGAAGCAGGGATGTCTAATGCGGAACCGCTTGGTTTCCAGGACTGAGTGACAGTCAGAGGCGGCGGCTGGTGGCTGCGCGTGGCTGCGTGGGCGACGCGCCGAGGGGGCTCCGGGTACAATGGAGACGCGCGACCCGTACGGCTCCTAGCCCAGCCCGTCCCCCCTGCTGCACGTCCCAGACGGGCGACCTCGAGGGACTGTCCCGAGTGGGCACGTGGGGGTTGCAGACAGTCACCCGAGTCTGGGGTCCTCCTGGTGTACGACTACGGGGACTGATCTGGACCCTCCCCCTTCTCTCTGTCTGTCTTTCTCTCACCATCTCTCAAAAACAAAATAAAACTTTAATAAAAATAAAAACAGCTCTCTGTGTGTTTCTTAAATCTTTACATCTAATTTTGTTGTTGTCACAGTGCAACACTGGTCTCTCTTGGCAGCATTGTCTCCCCTCCCCCACCCCACCCCAGCTGTGGAGACTTTAATTCACCCAGAGGCCCTGATTTTGTGGGGTGGGGGGTGTGGCTGCCCCCTTTTTTTTTTTTTTTGACACAGACAGAGAGACAGAGACAGAGAGAAGGTGGAGGGCCCAGAGCAGTCTCCATAGTTGCACATCATTGGTTTTTCCACATCGTTTCATTCCACAGGTGGGAGGGGGCTGCACAGGGCAGGAACTGGGCCGGGGTCTCACCCCGGTGAGAACTGAACTGGGGGCGCTCCCCAGTGCAGCATATGGGTCCACACGGGCCGGGGCCGGGATTCGATCCTCGGTCCCCGGGGCTGCAAAGTGAGCGCTTAACCCACTGAGCCCTCCCGGCTTCCCCTGCCCCCTTTAACAGAAGAGTAAACCGAGGCTCAGAGACTTCACCAAGCTCCAGAAACTGGGAGAAGCTCTGACGTTTGCATATTAGCCTGCCCGTTTCCTTGTTTCTCTGAGGGTCAAGTTCATCACACACCTCTCAGGTCACGAGACATGATCATGATTCATAGGTGCCAGGCCCTCTCTTGTTTCATCTGTTTATATTTTCCTCATTCTTTCCCTTCTCTCGTTTCCCTGACCCTGTAGACAGCCCTTCAGATGTGTGCATGTATCTTTTTCATCTCAAGGGATGATAGTAGATTTAAATACTCATTAAGATTATTACCAAGGGGAAGCCCGGATGGCTCAGTGGGTTAAGCGCTCACTTTGCAATGCCGGGGACCCAGAATCGAATCCCGGCCCCGGCCCGTGCAGACCCATGTGCTGAACTGGGGAGCGCCCCCAATTCAGTTCTCTCTCTGTCTCTGTATCTCTCTCTTTCTCTCTCTGTCAAAAACAATAAAAAAATTTTTTTTAATAAATAAAAAATAAAATTATTACCAAGCAAGGAATGATGGGGAAGGTCTCTAACTTGTTATGGTAACAATCAGGAGCCTACAGCAAAACAAAAACAAAACAAAACAAAAAACACCTTTTAAATAAAGTGCTTATTGTAGAACAGTTTTAGATTTATGGAAAATTTGCAAAAATAGTACACAGAGTTCCCACACATCCCACACCCAGGATCTTACATCTTACATGAGTGTGTTGCATTTGTCACAATTCATGAGCAAATGTTGATATATTATTATTAACTAAAGTCCACACTTTATTTCCTTAGTTTCTCTTGTCCCTTTTCTGCTCCAGGATCCCACATGACATTTTGTTGGCACATCTCTATAGGCTCCTGTGGGTTGTGACGTCTCTCAAGACAGTCCTTGTTTCGGGTGACCTTGACATTTCTGGGGAGTGCTGGGCTGGGATCCTATTGCCTGTCCCTCTTTGGGGATTTGTCTGTTTCTTTCATGGTTGGTCTGGTCTTGTGGGTTTGGGGGCGGAAGACCATAGGGACAAAGTGTCCTCATCATGTGACATCACGGTCCATGCTCTCGACGTGACTCATCAGTGTTGCTGTGACTTTGGTTACCTGGCTGAGGTGTTTGCCAGGTGCCTCCACTTGTTACTCTTCCCTCCTTTTCTGTCCCATGCCCCGTGGGAGGAAGTCACTGTGCCGACCCGCACTTCCCTAAGAGCAGAACATCTACAGCATCTACACGCATGACTTGGACTTCTATGGGAAATTTGTCTCTTCTCCCCACGTATTTATCCCATCATTGTCTTTCAGCATAAACCCATCGATACCTACTTTTACACTTTTGTGTTTAAATCTGACACTTGCTTTGTTCCAACACTCCCACCCTTAGCCATTGTGCCCCCTTTGCTGTCGGTTGTGTTGTTTAGTTTTGGTTTAGAGCACTTCCTTACTCTCTAGCTGAATGATCAGCTAGGGACACCACAGCCACACACCACAGATGGCTCGGCCTAAACAACAGACACTTATTCTGCACAGTTCTGGAGGCTGGAAGTCCATGCACAGTCAAGGTGCCTAGGGGGCTGGTGTCTCCGGAGGCCTCTCTCAGCGGCATGTAGAGACGGCCATCTCCTCCCTGTGTGCTTGTGTGGCCTTCCCTCTGTGTTCACTCCCCATGTCCTTTCTTAGAAGGACACCAGTCCTGTTGGATTAGGGCCTCACCCTTATAACCTCATTTAAACTCAATTACTTCCTTAAAGGCCCATATCCAAACACAGTCCTGTTGGGGGTTAGGGCTTCCTTTACAAATTCTTTTTAATTCACTGCCCTGGTCTTCAAATCAGCCATTTCCCCAAGTCGGCCAAGATCTGGGGGTTGGGTGCCACGCTGCTGCTTAAGTGCTCCTCAGCAGTGTGTGCACACACACCTACAAATAGTTCTACATTTTTCCGTGGGTGCCCATCAGACACACGGGTTCCTTCTGGTGTCTCTAATCCTAATGTTACCTCATGGATCCTTCTAGGCTTTCCCCCTGGCTTATCTGTAAACTCCCACGGTAAGAAACCCACTCCTGGCATCCACCTTCCATGTATTCAGTGGTTCGGTTCCAGTGTCCATGCCCCTTGGTCTCAGGACCATTAACGGTACCCGGTGGGAAACATCACCAACCCCAGTGCAGGCCTATGTGTGGTCAGTCCCCTTTGACCTCTCTCTGCCCCGCGGGCTGCACCCTGGCTGGTGGTGGGAAGTTGCTTGTGGGCATGAACACACTTCTGTTTCCCTCCTGGTGTGGGTCGTGGCTCAGGCCTCTGCCCCACTAGTCTTGGGGTTGCCACAGAGTACCCCAAACATGAAAGGCTGCTCTTTCTGGCTCCCAAAGTGCCTCGGGTGAGTCGGGGTCTGAGCCCTAGTGACCCTAGCATTTCCCAGCAGTTCCCCCGGTCAGTGTGTGGGCACAAGCTGTGTGTGACACACACCCATGCAGACACGCCCACACACCGCCTCTCACCCCCAGGAGACCCCCAGGTCCCACTGCAGGCCCTTCCTGCTATCCCCTGTCCCCCAGGCCAAGGTCATTCCTCCCGCTTCTGATCTCAGGGGACAGTCACCTCCCCATGAGGTGCCCAGGGCCCGTGTGTGGTATGGCCTGGAGTCTGTCTGGTCCTCCGCAGTCCTGGCCCTGTTGGTAATGACTGCTGTTCACTTTGCTTTGGTTGGCTTGTCCATGCAAACTCCCCCATACAGGAGCACACGCTGTGAGTTTTGCTAATTAAATGAGTGCTGGTCCCCCTCAGCACACGGGGTGGGCACAGGTCCTGACTCACTCCACAGCGAGTGGAGGTGACTGTCCAGCCCGGGCACCATCCACTGATCTGCTGGCAAACGTCACCGCTGCTGCCTGCATGATGATTCATTTCCCAAGCAAACAGTTGTTACACAGACATCTGATACTTATACGGCAGGTACTTGTTTCCAGGTTCTTTTCTGAGCTGGGCGTGTGGTAACCCTATCCACCTTCTCCACAACCCTAGGGTTCGGTGTTCTAGTTATTCCTGTTTTACAGATGAGAAAGCAGAGGCACAGAGAGGTTGAGTTACCGGCCCAAGGTTGCACAGCTGGAGGCAGAGCTGGAATGGAAACTTGGGCACCTGACCCCTGAGCCCAGCCTCTCTGCCACTGCCTTTGAAGGTATTGGCTCCTCCCCTCTTGTTCATTCCCAGCTGTCACTGATGCACAGCACGAGCACCAGGCCCGTCAGTGTCCTTTGCTAGGGGGAGGGGCGGAGACAGAGAGAACGTGGCTGAGCAAAGGCGGTGGAAGGGGCAGCATGTGCAGGGGCCCTGGGTGCAGATACCGATGCACTCAAGGAACTACCTATAGTCATTCCTGTGGGATGGTGGGGACCCTCTAAACCCCAGCACAGAATCTGGGCTCAGTCCCCAGGGGCTGATCCCGGTTTGCACTTGTGGGTTTCTCTGGTGGGGGAAGCGGATGCTGTTCATCATGGATTCTGCCAACAAGGCTATTTTACCAGTTGATCAAAACCCATCCCCTCCACCCCACCCCCGTAAGACTGAGAAACCAGGCTGACCACTGAGCATGGCAAGGGGGCCTTCCTGATTGCCTACCACTCACTCAGCATGCCCTGTGGCCTCCCCTTCTGTCTGAGTACTAAGACTGGAAGCCTCAGGAACTGATGCCCACCCCCCAACGGGACCTCAGGCTGCACTCCTGAGGCTGAGTCGAGGAGAGTGGAGATTTCGGAGGGGAGGGACCAGCCCAGCCCTGTGGCACCAGAGGGCACTGGTGCCCACCGGCTGCTGCTGGGGCTGCTTGGCCAGCCTCTCTGTAACCTCTGTGCACACAGTAGTGTGTTTGCCCGATGTCCAGAACTACGTATCAACAGCCTGCTTTGTTGTTCCTCCTTCCAGCTGGAGTGGAGTCCAGATCTTTGAAGCTGGCTGTCAGCCTGAACTTCAGCGTTGCCGTTTTCTTTCGCAAGGCAGAACTTTCAGGCCCAACACGGATTAGACAACAACGTTGATTCGGTCCCCAGGCGGATGGGCCTGCAGAGGAGGCTGTCCGGGCCTCAAGCTTTGAACGCCCGGTGGCTTCATCTTCACCTTCCAGGTCTGACACAGGCCCCGAGGACCTGCGTGCCCCTGCGCCCTAGGACGGCGGCGGCAGCTGCAGGCCGTGCTGCACAACTGGACGTCCCGGCCGGCCCACGGGGCCGTGCACACCCATGTCCCCTGTGGCCCGGCCAGGGTCACAACCCCCTGGCGCCCGCCCAGGGCGGAAGGCCCTCCTCCTGGAGATTCCAAGGGGCCCTTCCCGCTCCCTGCTCCCCAGGGCGCTGTCTGCGGGCCTGTCCCGGGTCTGTCGCCAGGAGACGGTGGCTTCCTAGACGTGGGGCCTTCCGACCCAGGGCTGCCGCGGGCGAGTCCAGGGGCCGAGGAACGGCTGGCCCGGGAATCCGGAGGTCTTAAGAGCGCCGGAGCGTGCTCGCCCCGCCCACCGGGCAGCGTGGCCCCGCCCCCGACACGCCCGTCGGACAGCGCGGCCCCGCCTCGGCCCCGCCCACCGGGCAGCGCGGCCCCGCCCCCGGGGTTGCTAGGGGAAGTGACGTCACAGCGCTATGGCGGCGGCTCCTTTAGGCAGCTGAGGGGAGATTTAGGCCCGGAAGATCCGAGTCCATCCGCGACGGGGAGAGGGCGAGCGGGGCCGACGGCTGCTGGAGCAGGGGCGGGGGTGTTCGGACTGTCCCATCCACCCCTTATTGGGGCGCTGGGAGCGGCGGGGAGGCTGGAAAGCGATGGTGAAAGCGGGGCCGTGAGGGGGGCGGAGCCGGCAGCCGGACCCGCAGTAGCGGCAGCAGCGGCGCCGCCTCCCCGAGCTCAGACCCAGGAAGCGGCCGGGAGGGCAGGAGTGAGCCGGGCCCGCCGCCACCATGGAGCTCAGGGTCGGGAACAGGTACCGGCTGGGCCGGAAGATCGGCAGCGGCTCCTTCGGAGACATCTACCTTGGTGAGGCGCCCTTCCCGCGGGTCCGGGGCCGGCCTGCGCTCGGTCCCTCCAGCCGCCGCCCCGGGGACCCCGCCCCCGGCCTCCTCGGACCCGGGACCCCATCCCCAGGCCGGAGCCTGTGGTCTCTCCCGGGGTCCGGCCCCCGCGCCGCCTGCCCCAACGTGCGCCCGGGGCCGCCGGGCCTCGGCCCGAGACCCTCGCTTGCCCGCTGCCCGGGGTCGGCGCCCGTGACCCGCAGACACACAAAGGCCGTCGGGCGAGGCCCCCGGCGGCGAGCTGGGCGGGGTGCGCTGCGGGGACGGCCCGCGCCGGGTCGGGGCCCTCGGGGCCCGCGCCCCGGGCCTGTCGGCCTGGCCGAGCGGTGGCTGCTGAGTGCATGTTGCGCGTCCCGGTCCCGTCCTGGGTGCCAGGACCTCCCCGGAGGGGGGACGGGAGACAGGACGTCGGTGCCCAGATGGCAGAATTCGAGGTGGATCCGGTCGCAGCGCGCTCCTCGTGACCTTAAAAGTGTCCTAAAGTCGGTTTGGAAAAGCATTTTTGGGGTTACAGCGTCCCCCGATTACCTAAGACTTGACATGGGAAGAACACGTACGCACACATGTGTAATAAGGGGTTGGCTTGGACCCTGAAGTTGGGCTTTTATAAAGAACTATGCTTTTCTGGGAGGAACTGTAAGTTGCCGGGACGGCTTGATCTGGGGCAAATTCCGGGGTCAGCGTGCGCTGTGGGTGGCAGCCCCGCTCTGGCGGTTTTGTTTGGCGTACCTGTCGGGGACTGTCAGGTGTAGCTTCACCTGTCAGGACTGCTTCTGATTGTGCCTTCCAGGTGATCCCGTGTGTGTGCATGCGTGTGCGGCCCTTCCCCACCCTGCTCACCATCCCGTCCTTTTAGTCACCTGGAGAGGACAGCGGGACCTACCCATGGGCTGACAACAGAAGGTCCCACATGTGTAGGTGGTTCATAACTGCTTTGGGTGCCCTGTTACCCTGCAGAGCAACGGTGTTTCGTGCCGTATGTATGCCTTTGAACCTATATTTCTGCCCACTGTCCTGCTGAGTGAATACACTTTGGAGACATTTGGGTTTTACTGTTTAAATATTTATATGCAGGAGACAGCCGAATGCATTCTCAGCAGCGTCTTGAAAGGCACAGGGCTGGGTAAAATGCAAGCTGTTGGCCTTATTTATAGAACAATAGATTTTGGCAAAAGTTTTAGCCCAGGATCTAGGAGCTGTGCTGAAAAGCCAGTGTATTAGCCACCCTTACATGGGCATCAAGAGTAGATATTTAAAATTTTTTTGTCCTCTGGTCTGAGGCTTTGCCAAGAGGCTCTGTGCTATCCCAAGCTGGTTACAGACAGTCACACTATGGAGCAGTGGGTGGGCCCCAGTCATTCACAAAGATGCAGCTTTCATTGGGAGTGGGAGCTTTGTGGGGACTGCCTGCTCATTCACCTTCATCCCTGCTGGGCGCACCATAGCACCTGCTACAGATCCAGTTGACCCGCCCCTGAGGGGTCTGTCCTCAATCTGTCTCTGTGCTCAAGGAGGAATAGATGATGGCTCTCATACCCTCCCAAGCACCCATGCAGCCCATCCATCAGGATGCATGTGGAGCTACTGTTCGGGACTTCACAATCTTCTTCCATCAGCCATGGTGGTCCTTTCAGACTGTGAGCTGCCCCCTGAGAAAATGTGAAGTGATCTTGCCAGCTTGAGTGAGATGTGGATAGAAAGGTGGATCTGAGGAAGCTCACCCCTATCCTGTAGTGAAGGGTCAAAGGTGGTAGGTCCAAAGAGCATGGGATGGGATTGAGTCATCTATACCATAGTTTTTTTGTTTGTTTAGGCTGCTAATTATGCACTACTTAAGAAATTGAGTCTGCATCTTGAAAATGGACATGGTCTGTATATTCTAGCATTCTTACAACGAAGATCTTTCTTACTGCCGTCACTTGGTTATTGGTCATACGCTCTTGACCCCTCCAGAGACGTTCACCTTGTTTTGAGCCTAGCCTCTGGGGTCTTGGATTTCCACCTGGGACATTCTGTGCTTCTAGGTGTTTGCAGCCAGGAGGAGGGAAGGCTGGTTTTCAGCTTGCTGAGTGGCTTGTGGACCAGGAAGGCCCACTGTTGGCCTGTCTTCCCCGTGTCCT
Organism: Craseonycteris thonglongyai; assembly: GCA_004027555.1. Lineage (NCBI taxonomy): Eukaryota > Metazoa > Chordata > Mammalia > Chiroptera > Craseonycteridae > Craseonycteris > Craseonycteris thonglongyai. Next base: position 28,511 of record PVKE010013164.1, on the reverse strand, counting down.
GCAGCACTGCACTGGTGTGTGGCACTGTGCCCTGCGAGGTCATTCCAGTTCTTCCTCAGATGGCCCCTTCAAGGGGGAACGGGTCTTGAGGCTGTTTCTCAAACGTCTGGGCTTCAGAAAATATGTATTCTGGACTTGGACCACCATGGACCCCAAAATGTATAGTCTTGAAGCTCAGTATGCTTCCCCCTAAGTTTGACAGATCCCAAAGTCTTTTGGGAAGGTCTCAGCACTCACATCCCCTGTGCACACTGCACACACTTGGGCAGGAGGTTGCCTGAACCTGGTACCTCAGGTGGACATAAGTCAAAGCCTTCTTGCTCCTGGGCCTCCCTCAGCTCGAACTTCCACAGGCTTCTGCCCCCCTTGCTGGAGGTGATGGGTTTTGTGAAGCAGTAGGAACCCGAAGTCCTTTCACTTTTCTGGCACTATTCCTCTTACACATTTGATAACATTCGAAAACAAAGGGAGAGCCCATGTTCTTAATGTAGACCATGTGTTCTAAACCTCACTGTGACCAGTGGGCATGCAGGAGCCCAGGCTGTGTGGCAGTGCCATGGTCAGCAGAGGGGCTCCTCTGAAGTTCAGCCAGGTTCAAGGGGTGCCTGCGAGGCGCCGAGCTCAGAGGGGTAGTGTGTACCCCCATTCTCACCTCTGTCTTGTAGAGGCAGCAGGGTCCTTGGACCCTTGTTCCTGATTGGTCAAAATGAAGGTTTTCTTCCCACCAGCTACTGGCACTTGTACCTGAACCTGTTGTTCCATCCTTGTCTGCCTGCCTGTCGCTTTTAGATGAACTGCTGTCTAAGTTTATAATGCACACACACTTTTTGAGGGGTGATAAAGCTTAGGAACCCCCTTCATATTTAATTTTCATGTTTTTTCCTCCCTGACTCATTGCTCTTCAGCGGCACCCAGCAGGCGGTCGGACACAGAGTGGTGGCTGGCTGACTGGCCAGGAGAGAGCAGTCGCTTATACTCGTCACCTGCCTGCTTTCTTTAGGGTGGTGGCTTGAGCTGAGAGGTCATGATAATTGCCTCAGCTGCCTTGTCAACAGGTGCCCTACAGATGACCTTTGCCCTGCTGTTCTGAGGCCTTTCCCTGCTGCTTTGTGGTTGTCACTCCTCATGGGAGTTACCTTCCTGTCCCAGGGCAGGGTCAGGCTTGGGATTATGATCATTTCATTTACCATTTGCCTTGTCTGTCAACTTGAGGGACGTGGTTTTGTTTTCTGAGGACCAACATTGACCTGTCTAAACATGGACTGCCGTCTGCTTGGTGGGAGGGACTTCTGTCTGGCTAGGACCCTGAGCTGCACACGATTAGAGGTGGTTTGGAGATCAAACACCTTAGTGTACACGACACTGAGGAAATGTACGTTCCACTTGGCTTTGACTTGTTCTCAGTCTGGAAGTGGAGCTCAGTGGTTTCTTTTGAATTCTTGTGCCGCATCTTGACGTACTTCTGAAAGTTAGCTGTGGTGAAGCACCAGGTTGTTTTTTGTTTGTTTGTTTGTTTGTTTTTAAATATATACTTTTTATTTGAGAGACAGAGAGAGAACTGAACTGGGGGAGCTCGGGCCGGGGCCGGGATTTGATCCTCGGTCTCCGGCGCTGCAAAGTGAGCACTTAACCCATTGAGCCATCCTGGCTTCCCCAGCACCAGGTTTTGTAACTTCCAATTTGTCCAAGACCAGTGCTTTTGCAAAATAGGATTAAAATGTTGCGCAATGTCCTGTGGTGATCAGAACTTCTGGCGCAGCTCTGTGCCTGGAGCACGGGGTCGCTGTCAGCAGTGGGAGGTGGGACAGGGCTGTAGTTGGGCCCAGGGGTGTCTGGAGCACACACATCCTGAGGCCCTGCTGCTTGGTACTAGTGCCCAGGGGCCGAGGCCTCTCTGAGGAAGCTGCCCTGTGTGTGCTGCTCTCACGTAGGGGGGTGGGGGGTGCAGAGCCCACGTCCAGCCTCTTGAGTTGTCAGACTCGGCAAGCTTCACATCTGATCTTGGGGGGTGCTGACTCTGTTGCTGGTGTCCCCCGGGGGGTGGGAGGCTGGCCCCATGATAACAGGAAGGAATCTGTGTTGTATCCCAAAGGTGCCTGTGGTCATTAGTCCTGTAGACATGGTTTTGCAGGGGTTGTTCAGTGCTCACTTTCCCAGCCACAGTGGAGTGGAGCCAGAAATGTTCTCTGCCTTCTTGAAGGTGCTAGTCTGGGAGGTAGCCTGAGTTGGGCCCAGGCTCTCTTTCATTGAGGACCTGCGTCCTGGCTAGGATGACAGTGCTGACATAGTTGAAGGAGCAGGAACGCTCTCAGCAGAGGCTGCACTGCCCAGGCGTTGGGGCGTGGGGAGTTGCTGACGTAACTGTCAGCTGAGTCACCACTCCTCCTGGGCTGGCAAGTTCAGGTCTGAGTCCAGGTCCTCACAGGAACTCTGGGCTCATTTTTCATTTGCAGTGAAGTCATCTCTCTTGTAATTGGGTAGATTGGCCCTACTGCAGGCAGGAAGAATAGAATGTGTTAGCTGTCTGTGCCTAGGTTGGGATGTGAAGCTCCTAACCTTGGAGTGGGCACTGGCATGGACCAGGCGGCAGCTATTTCCACGGAACTGGCACTGGGGACCAGGTTTGGGCCCAGGCTCCCTAGATGCAGCTGCATCTCCTGCAGCCATCTGAGCAGATGGGAGGAGATGGTTTTTCTTTGGGGTCCTTGGATGTTTCCTGGATTCAGCAGGCAGCTGTCCTGCAGGTGGGTCATTGTTCTAACACTTGCCGACCTGACCTTACTCTCTGCCTTCTGTCTGAGAATGTCAGAGTGCTTGTAACCTTAACCTGTCCATCTTCACAAGTCTCGTGAAACACACTGCAGATCTCCCAGCCAGATTTAGATGGCAAGAGAAATTGAGTCACCAGAGATTGGCCAGTTTGATTGATTGATTGATTGATTGATTGATTTTTTAAACTTTTATTTTTTTATTTTATTGTTTTTGACAGCGAGAGGGAGACAGAGAGATAGAGACAGAGAGAGAACTGAACTGGGGGCACATGGGTCCGCATGGGCCGGAGCCGGGACTCGATCCCCAGTCCCAGGGGCTGCAAAGTGAGCACTTAACCCACTGAGCCATCCCAGCTTCCCCGGCCAGTTTGATTTGACCAACACTAGTCTCCCAGGGAAGGAACTGTCGCAGGTTCTGTCTGGGCAGCTGGAGGCAATGTTAACTACTAACTCCTACTGGGGGCTAAAGCATTTTATACTTAGAGGAACAGAGAGCTAGGTGTCTGCCGTGCAAGATTTGTGCCCCGTCCTCTGCAGTTGAAGCTCCTTCAGGGAGGTCTGCAGGCAGCTTTGGGTCAGGCTGGAACTCAGGAGCCTCTGTGTGTGACGCCTGAAGCGTGTGGTTGTCAGGTTTGCACTTCCTTACTGAAGTGAAGCAGAGGTACAACGTTTGTACAAAGAAACTCTAATTTTACCTTTAGATTCTTGGGCTGAGTCAGATTGGGAGCCATCAGGAGATGTAATGCCAGTTTTAGCACAAAACTAAGAAAATATATGTGACACAGGTACTTGTAGTAGGACTTTGAATACAGAGAGGCTTGCTTTGTCCCCCTGAATGTCCCTTGGCCCGGCTGTGATGCATTAGTGATGGCTGCTGCCACCTTGTGGGTGCTGCGCCCACTGGAGCAATGCCCTGACTATTAGACGTGTGTGGCTGTGTACCCAGGCTGAGTGGACGGAGGTGAATTGGGTGTTTGGTAAAAACCCAGCCCTCCCTCTAAAGAAAGGCCTGTCAGGGCAGTGGGGCAAAAAGGGGACCCCACAGAATACGTCCCAGGAACACATGAGTAACCCTGTGGTTGACCAACAGGGTGGATAAAAAGTTTCAGACCAGAAAAGATGGGAGGCTACAGAGAACTGCATTATGTTGTTTCTGGGTCCCCTCATGATGTGATCTGAGTGGCCACATATGGAAGTGAAATGCCAAATTAGACTTTTCTATGCATATCAAATACTTCTGTTTTAAAGAATTTTATTTTATTAATTTTTATTGTTTTGACAGAGAGAGAGAGAAAGAGAGAGAGAGAACTGAACTGGGGGAGCTCCCCAGTTCAGCACATGGGTCCGCATGGGCCGGGGCCGGGATTCGATCCTCGGTCCCCGGTGCTGCAAAGTGAGCGCTTAACAAAGTGAGTGCTTAACCCACTGAGCCATCCCGGCTTCCCCAAATACTTCTGTTTTAAAAAGTGAAAATAGGGATACTTTTTCATGAGGATTTGTTGATCACTGACACCATCTCTTAACAGGAAGTGGAATGTGTCTGTCACTTAGTCCTTCTTAGAAGATCCAGATGGTGCCTTGTGTCCCAGTATCTTGTAGCATTGCGTTAAGTGTGGACCCCAGATCATTAATGTTTGTGCTTTTCTTTCTTCGCCAAGGTACGGACATTGCCGCAGGAGAAGAAGTTGCCATCAAGCTTGAATGTGTCAAAACCAAACACCCTCAGCTCCACATTGAGAGCAAAATCTACAAAATGATGCAGGGAGGAGGTATGGCCTTTAGCTGTGAAAGACACCAAGGTCATGTTTGATGAGGGAGAATTTGGTGTGAGTCAGAGTGTCTGGTTTACTTGGGGAAGGGGAGGAACATGACTGCCCTGGACCCAGCCGTGTGGCTCTCTTCAAATCCTGTCGTAGGGGCCTGCAGAGCGCCCCACTCAACAGAAAGAAACATCATTTCATGCCATTGGCTCAAATACCACCTTCCTTCGCTTCGTTTTATGCAGTAGTGTCTTTGAACTTGGGTTTGTGTGAACTTTGATTTTCTAGCACTGCTGATTGTCGTCTGTGTCACCTGGTCACACGCTTTGCTCCAGCTTTGGGGAATCCTTTCACACTTTTCTAAGTGAAACGGGGTTTGAACTCAGCTACTTTTGCCACCTCCTCTGGCTCAATTACTGTTCCATTCTGTCCTCAAACCTCCTCTCGGGCCTAAGGTGTGTGATGTTAGAAGATGCCCATCCTGATCTCAGTCTAACTTCCAGAATTCTGTGGACTTTAAAATAGTTTTGCTGATGGTACAAGAGGGGATGTTGTGTAGGGGGGGTCTCAGTTGTAAGGACACTGAGAGTGAGGCAGGCACGTGAGTGTTGCTCCTGTGTGGGGCCTTCAGGAGCGGACTTCGTGTTGTCGGAAGGACCATTTCTTGGGGGCTCTGGGCACTTTGTCATAGGAGCTTGTCTTTAGAGTCGTTGACATTTTCTTTTTTTCTTTTTTTTAATTAGTTTTATTTATTTATTTTTAATTGGTTTTGACAGAGAGAGAGATACAGAGACAGAGAGAGAACTGAACTGGGGGAGCTCCCAGTTCAGCATATGGGTCCACACGGGCCGGGGCCGGGATTCGATCCTCGGTCCCCGGGGCTGCAAAGTGAGGGCCTAACCCACTGAGCCATCCCGGCTTCCCATTGACATTTTCTTTCCACAAAAGCACATCGTCTGTGCCGCTCGTCAGTTACGCAGCACAGAGCAGCACAGATGGTCCTGTGGGGCCCATTGAGGGGTGTCCAGTGCGTCCCGTCCTGTGTTACGTGGGGCTTGAGACATGGCCCCCGGGGGAAACGTCCTGGCCACTGTTGTCCCCAGGGAGAGGTCAGCAGAGGACCCAGCCAGTGTGCTTGCCCTCCAGCGGCCCTCAGCAGAGGGCAGGCCTCTCAGACATAGCTTTACGGTGGTGACGAGTAGAGTGATGTACTCAGGATGTGGCCCTCGTGGTGGGGGAGCCTGGTGCTGCCAGGTGAATAATTACCTCCCCCCCCCCCAATAAAATGAAACCTCCCAGCTTAAAAAGCCTACTGCGTGTGAGGGAGCAGCATCTCTGTGAGCACTAGGCTGGGGCACTCAAGGCAGAGGCATTCTGGCCCTCAGGTTGGATGTGCCTGACCCGCCTTTGCCTCTGGTGTGCTCTCCACAGGTGACTGCTGCTTCATGTGGAGCAGCAGAACCGCACGGAATGTACTTTTACCCAACCCGGTCTGGTGGTGCTATGTGTGTTGACTTAGACTCGTTATAAACCACGTGTTGCATCGCCACGTTTGTTTAAGCTGTTCGTCATGGTTTGTGTGTGTACTCCTATTCCGGTGGTCTCCATTCTTCCATGGGAGTCCAGGCTTCCAGCGTGCCTCACTAGCCTGCCATGTGTTCAGGCACAAGCATAGCCATGCAGGCCTGCTGGTGACTGAGTCCTCAGCTGTTTACATCTGAAAATGCCTGCCTTTTGTTTTTGCTTTGCTGAGGTTTTTTTCTGCAAACTAGAGTTCTATAGGTTGCCAGTGTTTCTCTGAGCTCTTGAAAGGTGTTCCTCCACCAACTTATGCTCTTTGTTCCTGATGAGTCGGCATAGTCCTCCTTGTCTTCGTTCCTCTGTACATGATGAAGTGTTTTTTATTCTCTGGCTGCTTTCAAGGAGTTCTCTTTATCTCTGATGGTGAGTGATTCGGTCATCAGATACATGAGTGCCATGTTCTTCATGGTTCTTGTGCTTGCATTTGTTGTTTCATCCAGCTGTTTCTTCCAGTGTGGTTTCTGTCGCCCTCCTCCCTTTTTCCTCTCCTCGGGGACTCCCAGTTACAGAAATGGTAGATGGCTTGGAGTTGTCCCGACAGCTCACTGAAGATCATGTTGGTTTTTCAATAGTTTCTATTGCTATGCCTTCAAGTTCATGAGTCTTCTCCAGTGTCTAATCTGCTATTAATCCCTCCCCACATGTTCATCTTACCCATCCATTGCAGAGTTCATCTCTTAAAATTAGATTTGAGTCTTTTGCATATCTCCCATGCCATGCCTCTATTTAGCTTACACATGAAATACAGTTACAACACTCGATGTAGAATACAGTTATAATTTTTTTTAAAGATTTATTTTATTGTTTTAGAGACAGAAAGAAGGAGGAGGGCCCAGAGCAGTCTCCATAGTTGTATATCACCCGTTTTCAACATAGTTTCATTCCACACAGGTGGGCGGGGCTCCTGCCTGGGAAGCTCACCCCAGGGAGACCTGAATTGTGGGCCACACCCCAGTTTAGTTTATGGGTCCACACGGGCCGGGGCCAGGATTTGATCCTTGGAGCCCAGGGCTGCAGGACGAGTGCTCAACCCACTGAGTCATCCCAGCTTTCCCCAGTTATAATTGATAATAACTTTCATTGCCCTTCTCTGCTAATTCTGACATCTGAATCAGTTTCAGTTGATTGACTGTTCACAGTTTGGATCATGTTTTCTGCTTCTTTGCCTACCTAGTAATCTTTGCGTGCCAGGAACTGGATTTTACCATCTTGCTTTCTGGGTATTTTAATATTCCTCAGAGTATTCCTCAGCTTAGTTGTGTGATGAAGTGAAGTTACTTTCATGTGTTCACTGCTTGCTTTTCTGCTGACACTCTGAAGGCACGACTGTACTTGCACAGGTTGTTTCCTGTCTGTCAGGCATTGGCATCCTTAGTTGCTTCTTGTGTTAGAAAAAAAACACCTTTTCATATGTCTTATGGGTTTGTATTCTTTTCCTTTGGGGCATTGTAAACGTGAGGGTAAATGGGGTGCCCATTACGCCATCTTGGCTGGAAGCAGAAGTGAGAGTGAAACTTTTAAAAGAAAAGAACATACTTTTCTGACTGTGGTATAAGAAAGTCTTCTTAGTGTAAGAAACAAAAGATGGCTCACAGAGGAAGTGATGCCGCAGCTCACTTTCAGCATGCCGCTGACTGAGAGGACGTGTTCGCCTCACTCACAGCCTTGTGATAGTGTCCAGAATTTATAAAGAACTGCTGTAATAGGAAGAAGACACCCTGATAGAAAAAGTTGACATAAACATGCACAGACATTGCAGAGGAGAGGAAGCGTATGTGGCCAACAAGAACGTGAGCAGAAGCTGAGCGCTCAAAGAGACTGCATGACCCCCTCTTGTCAGCAGCAGCCGAGAGGTGTGGCAGTGCTGTCGTCAGCAAGAGCACACTCAGTGCTGGGGGGAGTGTGAAGTGCTTTGCCCATCCTGGGAAACAAGTCGACAGTATCTTATATTGTCAGATAATCTGTGCCCTGTGTTCTGGGTGTGTGCCTGGGAGAAAATAGATATGAACAAGAAGTCCACGTGTAAGAATTTGCAGTGGTGGACCTATGTAAGAATGTATTTAACTGTCTATAATAGAAAAATCAACTCTACACAATCCAGATGACAGAAAAATGGGTGAATTGTGGTGTGTTCTCCAAGTGTAATGTATGTAGCACACATCCTTATTAAACTCAAGGAAATGATAAAGTCCCAACAGTCATCATCTGGGCGTACAGAAGTAGAAGAGGCAGGTGGAAGTCAGTGGAATTACTAGGACTGTCCTAGGTCTGCTGTTACATTATGCTTCATGTGTGAAATTGGTTCTCATGTAATATGTAAGGTACATTTCTTAAATACTGAATTTCAAAAATGGAAGGGAGCTACCCTATTGATATCAAAACTTGCTATGAAGCTAAACTAAGAATGTTTAGCATTTTTGTGCAGTCATGCTCCTGTTAATGACGGGTATACATTCTGAGAAAGGACTGGTTAGGCGATGCCATCACTGTGCAAGCATCACAGAGGCACGTTCACACACCTGGATGTCTGCTGCCCACCTGGGCTGTCGGGTCCAGCCCATCGGGTCCAGCCCACTGCTCCTGGGCTACAAGCCTGCACAGCACGTGACTGTGGTATTTGTGCATTTAAACACATCTCAACACAGACGGGCACAGTGAAAATATAGAATGAAAGATGCAATACGGCCCTCCTGTACCAGGCGCTCACCATGAATGAATGGAGCTTGTGGGACCGGAAGCTGCTCAGGGTGAGCGATGGGGAGGGTGTGAAGGCAGGACGTGACTGTGCTCTCCTGCAGATTTTATAAACACTGATTTGTAATCGGCACGAGAGGAAACGATGCCATCAAGAGACTCGGTAAAAGCTACGTGTATGAGGCTGCTTCCGGCGTGACACGGCTGCGGCTTTAGTGCACGTTTTTTTCATGAGTAGAAAGAGTACCCTAAAATAACAAAGTGCAGGGAAACGTAAACCGATGACACGTTTGCTGGTCGTCATGAAGTGTGCACTGTGCACGCTGTCTGTGATAACTTGTTTGGGGGGGTGGCCGTGCTAACTTACATGACTGGCAGCCCAGGTCTGTTACACCAAAGTCCCCACAAACACATGAAGAATGTGCTGCGCTGTAATGTCGTGCAGCCACAACATCACTAGGCGATAGGAATGTTTCAGCTCCATTATAACCTGGGGACCACTGTCTTACGTACCTCAGGCAGCACCGACTGAAACACTACATAGTATATGGCTGTTGTGCCAGAATGTGAGGCAGTGCTCACAAAGGGAAAACCCTGCAGTGATGAGATGTGCAAGGGCCCCAGGGCCACAGCTGGAGCACTGAGCAGCAGAGTGACAGGGTGTTGGAGTAAGACGTGCATAGTTCCATGCTGATACAAAACTGGGGTGAATACACAGGGAGAGGAGATGACTCACGTAGAAGGATTCCAAGTAATGTGTGTAGATGTGGGAGCAGACCCCTACCCCTGAAGGGCGGGTCGGCAAGGTGATACCCTCCCACAGGGCACAGGATAGAAAAGGAGGGAAGAGTAACAAGTGGAGGCACCTGGCAAATACATGAGCCAAGTGACCAAGGTCACAGCAACACTGAAGAGTCATGTCGAGAGCATGGGCCCTGACATCACATGATGACACTTTGTCCCTGTGGTCTTCTGCCCCCAAACCCACGGGGACAGACTGATGACAGAAACAGACAAATCCCAACAGAGCAACAGTCTAGAATGCCCCGCCCAGCACTCAGAAATGTCAAGGTCACCCAAAACAAAGTGAGAATATAGAGATGTGATGACTAAATACCATGTGGGATCCTGGAGCAGCAAAGACAGTAATTTAAAAACTGGAACTATGAATAAGCTTCCAATAATGTATCAGGATTGGTTCATGAGTTGTGGCAAATGCGTTGAACTACCGGAAGATGTCAATCATAGAGGCCTGGGCGCAGGGCATGCAGGGACTCGGGCCTTTTCAGCCCAAGTCCTTTTTACCTGCAGCACCTTCTCTGTCCTCTCTGTCCTGCCCCATGGTTCTTGCTTTGTGTTACTTCCAACTACTGCCCACCTGACCCTTGTCTAAGAGAACGTGTTTGTCTGGTGTGGCTTGTTACAGTGCAAGTGCAGGCATGTTGGGGTGTTCTGAGCCCTACCCTGCCTGCTGCCTGCAGCACACGAGCTGAGCTACTGCCCATGGTCTTTTGTAGTGGGCATCCCCACCATCCGGTGGTGCGGGGCAGAGGGGGACTACAATGTGATGGTGATGGAGCTGCTGGGACCAAGCTTAGAAGACCTCTTCAACTTCTGCTCGAGGAAATTCAGTCTTAAAACTGTCCTGCTGCTTGCCGATCAGATGGTGAGAGTTCATTTTTCTGAAACGGTGGGTCTGACGACACACAGGGCTTGTGTACAGGGAGGAAATGGGCATGCCAGATAATGACCCAGTGGGTTGCTTTTGGAGAGCTGCTGTCGGCACAACGTAGCACATTCACAGTGGGGTCCGACTCCCACTGGACAGGACTGTAGAGGAGATTCCTGGTGCAGAGCAGTGTCTGGTGGCGGCTGTACACCGCTGGAAAACCAAGGTGGAAGTGCCCGGGCCTGTGGGATGGGAGGCTGGTCAGTTCGGGATCTCTTTCTGTTTGTTGAGGGACTTCTCTGACCAAGGGGCACAAAACATGCAGCCCCAGGCATGGCCTTCCTGCTGAGCGGGCGCTGTTTGCCGGGCTGCTGTCCCAAGATAACACGGCCCCTCCGCTCTGCCTGCAGATTAGTCGTATTGAGTACATTCACTCAAAGAACTTCATCCACCGTGATGTGAAGCCCGACAACTTCCTCATGGGGCTAGGGAAGAAGGGCAACCTGGTGTACATCATCGACTTCGGGCTGGCCAAGAAGTACCGGGATGCCCGCACCCACCAGCACATCCCCTACCGCGAGAACAAAAACCTCACGGGCACCGCGCGGTATGCCTCCATCAACACACATCTTGGAATCGGTGAGCTGTGAGCAGTGAGCTGTCACCCAGTGCTGACCAAGGCTGCCACGTGCATGTGCCTCAGCTAGGGAAGGCCAGCCCTTGGGGGACCCGGGTGTGGTTGGCGTGCTCGGGGTGGAGGCTATCGTCAAACTTTGGCAGCAGAGGCAGGCTCCGAGGTCTACTCTTCTTGCTCCTCTGTAGCAGAGCGGGTAAGGGGCTGTGCCTTCTGACTGCGGTGGCGCCATTGTGGCTCTAGGGGGTCAAGAATCCATGGGTATTTCTCTGTGATTTCTGAGTCATTTCCATGGTAAGCGTCTGATGGATACGGCAAGCACACATATGCTGTCCTTGACCTGTTCCCTTCTCTTTCCAGAACAATCTCGGAGGGATGACCTGGAGTCCCTGGGATATGTGCTCATGTACTTCAACCTGGGCTCCTTGCCCTGGCAGGGGCTGAAGGCCGCCACCAAGAGACAGAAGTACGAGCGCATCAGCGAGAAGAAAATGTCCACCCCCATCGAGGTGCTGTGCAAAGGCTACCCTTGTGAGTGTCCTCAAGGGTGCTGCCGAGAGGGATGGGGACAGCATCCCCTCCTTTCCTGGGGTGTCTCCCTGGTGCCTCTGGGGGCTTCTGGGAGGTGAGCAAGGCCAGCCCCCTGGAGCCAGGGTCGGGGCCCCTTCCGAACCCTTGTTCCTGGGAAGGTGAGGGGTGGGCATGTGCCTGCCCGTTGGCCCCATGCAGACTTTCACTCAGGGAGTCTCCTTTGCTCTCTGGGGCTGTGCTGTGACCCGAACACCATGCTCCGTGTCTCACCCCCAAGTGTGTGGCAGCGGATGGTAAACAGCATGTGACAGGCACCCGGTGGCTCCCAGGTGGGGTCTTGCGGGTAAATGCCACACTGCTCGTCCTTCTCTAGCTGAATTCGCCACATACCTGAATTTCTGCCGCTCCTTGCGCTTTGATGACAAGCCGGACTACTCGTATCTGAGGCAGCTCTTCCGGAACCTGTTCCATCGCCAGGGCTTCTCCTACGACTATGTGTTTGATTGGAACATGCTCAAGTTCGTAAGTGCACCACCAGCTTGCTGGCTCCCACTGCAGACGGGCACAGCCCCATCCACAGGAGGCCACCGCTGGCTGGCTGTGCTATGCGTGGCTGAGCTTTGGGAGGGTCGGGCTTTGGAAGGCATGTTCGCTGCACTCGGGAGCCGTGGGGTGTTCTTGTAGGGCTGCCCCAGGGCTGTGGGACCTCCTGAAGGTGCAAGGTCCTGAGCAGCAAGGCATCCATCGAGGGAAATAGGAGGCAGGCACGATGGTGGGGAAGGGGGGGTCTCCTGGGGCCAGTGGAGTTCATAGGTCACAGGCAGCCCGGCCACGTGGAGTGTCCATAGTGCAGGTCTGCCTGGAAGCAGCGCTCCTCCTGGAGCTAGCTGTTCCCGATGTGAAAGATTGCTTTGTCATCTTTAACTCAAGTGTCATCGTTTTGACCCTCTGCTGGGATGACGTGGTGGCGCGTGTTAGTTGTGCAGTAGGTGGGGACACATCTGACCTCTCTGTGACCCAGCCTGAGCCCTGCTGCGCCCCTGCCTCCACTTGGGGTGGGCCCCGTGTGTGGTGTCTGACTTTGACCCTATGGGAAGCTAGGCTAGGGTTTGACCTGCATTTGTTCGTTAACTGCTGGGGACAGAGCTTGAACTTGAGTTTGTTGGGCTGCAACAGGCCACCGGTCTCTGAGTTGGTTCTTAGTCAGTTGGTTAACCTGTGGGCACCACCACCAGTATTCAAGTCATGTGGGGACTTCACTTCCTCTTCCATTAGAAACTTGTTCTCAATTCTGAGCTTATAACAAACGAATCTTTCCAGGGGAACAGTCTGACTGAGGAACAGAACCTCCTTCAGGGGCGCAAAACAGGAAGCGTGTCCCGGCCTTGCAGGTGCGGACTGGCTCCGCCCTCTGAGTGGGGTCCTGCCAGCAGAGCCCGCTTTTCTCAGACCTAGCCTGTGCGGCCGGGCAGCAGGCCTCACACCCCAGACGGCCAGAGTGTGGTCAGAGTGGCCGTGCCCGAGCGCAGGCAGCTCCTCGTGACGGGCTCCGCAGACCTTCTCTGTGGAGCAGGTGGGACGTCGCTCAGCTTTGCAGTCAGGCCGCAGACACTGACTGCTCCCGCCGGCTGCGCAGCATGAGTGGGTGGGGCTGGGCCAGCGAAACGGACCTGCTGGCCGCAGTGTGCAGACTGGCCCGCTGGCCTTGGCACTTCCGTGTGCGGGGGTCGTAGCTGAACCACCACACAGCCAGGGCCCGAGCAGTGGCTGGTCCCTGCGTGTAACTGGCTGGCTGTGCTGGGGCTGCCCAGCAGCTCTCCCAGGACACACCTGGCTCCCAGCCTCCTCATGGGGGCCGGGCTTAGGCTGATGGAACCTCCTCAGCCTGCCCCCATCATCACCATGTTGGGCCGACCTCTGACCTCAAGACTGCTTCCTGTCCCATGTGAATGTTGACAGAGGAGGGCCACCGGAGTGCCTTGGCGCTGGGCAGGGCTTCCTCTGCAGTGTCGGCCGAGGTGGACTCTCGGCACTCGCAGGCCGGCACCAGGCGGTCCTGTCCGAAGTGCCCCTGGTGGTTTCTCAAGGAGCAGGGGACAGACAGCCGAGGGCCTTGGATGGTTCTTTACCAAACGCGCTCAGCTTCGGTCTTGTCCTCCCTCCTCAGGGTGCCAGCCGGGCAGCTGACGATGCTGAGCGGGAGCGCCGGGACCGTGAGGAGCGGTTGAGACACTCGCGAAATCCAGCCACCCGCGGCCTCCCTTCCACAGCCTCTGGCCGGCTGAGGGGGACACAGGAAGTGGCTCCTCCCACGCCCCTCACCCCTACCTCACACACTGGTGAGTGTCCTGGGGCCAGCAGCTCATGTCCTCCCGACCCCCCCAGCAGGCCGCGGGGTTACTGAGCGTGTGGTGGTTGCTCTGGCCACTCAGGCTGTGACCTCAGGGGTAAGAGCCAGCCAGCTCTGTAAGCAGAGTGACCACCGCACGGTCCCCTCCAGTCATTCCCGAGGGCGGACAGGCCAGAGAGCAGGCTGGGCGTGGAGCCTTCAGGAATGTCTGCCGCAGGTTCCCCGAAAGCTCTCATTTTCGAGGACATAGGCTGCCCCTCACGAGCTCCTCCCTGATGCGTCTCGTGTGGCGGCCTGGGGCCTGCCCGCTGGAGCGCGCAGTTGGGCCGCAACATGCACAGTGCTGGCCATGGGCCGCCTGCCTGTGGCTGCCCTGAGAGCCCCCAGCCTGCTCAGCCTGGCGTGGAGGGAGGCCCCGGGCTCACTGCCTCCCCTGCCTCCCGCAGCTAACACCTCCCCTCGGCCCGTGTCCGGCATGGAACGTGAGCGCAAAGTGAGCATGAGGCTGCACCGTGGAGCCCCCGTCAACATGTCCTCGTCAGACCTCACAGGCCGGCAAGACACTTCCCGCATGTCCACCTCACAGGTAAGGCGCACAGCGGGTCTCGCACCGCGCTCACCGTGCCGGGCTGAGGGTCCCCCTTCACCTCTTTCTCCCGCCCTCCTTCCCCCGTATCAGTGATTTATCTCATGAGGGACATTGTCTCCTGGCTGCTGTTGGCCCCTTTGCTGAGGTTCTCAGTGACCCGCAGTGTGGGCGCAGGGCCTTCTCCCTGCTGCCCAGGCCCAAGGTGTCCATGGGGGCTTAGCCCTCCTCCCTCTGCAGACCAGGAGCCACGGCTGCTCGCACAGCTTGTGTCGTCCGCATGCCCGGGGCGCGCACTGCTGGTGGTCCCTGTGAGGTGCAGCCCAGTGCCTGGGACGCGCTGTGGGGCTCAGGCAGGGCTCCCGTCCCGACTTCCTGTCCCATCTCCTCTGAGGGAGCCTGGCTCGCGTCCCTCCCACCGGCTGCTCCACCCTCATCCTCTCTGCTCTCGGCCTCTGTGCGGGGTCTCAGCACCGTGGCGGCTCCCATGGCAGGACCCCGCCCGAGTGGGGCCTGGCCTCCTGCTTCTGCCAGCGGGTGTCCTGGGTGTGGGCGTAGCTTGTTGGGGAGCTGGGTGGGCTGAGCATGTGGGCCTGCAACACCTGCCTGGAACCTGCTGCCGCCGACAAGCCTGTGTGCCGGGCGGGCTGCTTGGGGCTGCTCGAGGCAGCTGTGCTTCACCGAGAGTTGTCGTTTTCCAGTAATTCTAGAGCTGGCTGTTTCTGCACCGTAACTCTCTCCAGAGATGGAGATGCGAGTGGTGTGCACTGTGGGGCTCGAGGAGTCCAGTCAGGGTGATGAGATGGGGCCTGTCACAGCCCCCATCCCCGCCCTCCCCACAGAACACGGGGTTCACTGGGTGCTTTCATGAGCCAGCAGCTGGGAGCAGGTCCTGCTAGGTGTCCGCATGCACCTGGGTACTTCAGGCTGGGATGAGCAGGGCCTGTGACCTCAACGCCACGGGGGGCAGGCTGAACTCCTGGGGTTTAGGTGTTGAGGGGGAGTCAGAGGGTCTTGTGGGTGCCAGGCATGTGCAGGTCCCTGGCCCGCCCTTCTCACCGCCACAGCCGGCCCCGAGTAGGGACCCCCAGCTCCTAGGACCCCCTGTGAGGTCTCACCAGCCGACATGAGCTTGTCACTTGGAGTCGGATGGATGTCTTTGCTGTCGCTGGCTCTCTACCTTCTGTGTGAAGGGAGAGAATGTGGGCCCAAGTATAGGGAGGGGTCTCGGATTTGAGTTGGGGCTGTTTCCCCTCCCAGAAAAGCAGTGCCCTAGCTTGTGTCCCTGGTCACCCTAGAGATTTTCTCAGGATCTTCACATGGAGGACACAGCTCTGAGGAGTGTCTGGTGCCCCGGCCCAGGCACGGCCGTGCTTTGGGCCTTCTCGTCACCGTGTGGCTGCCGCCTCCTGGGCCCCAGCTGAGGGGCCGCTGTGCCCTGGTGGCTTGGAGGTCACAGCGTGCGTCCTTCCAGCTTCTCCGATTCTGTAGCTTCTATTCACACTCACTCCCCCTAAGAAAATGGGGTGAAAGCAGAAGCAGCCGCTCAAGAAGGGGACACAGCACCCTGGGCAGATGCCTGGCCCAGGGAGGTGGTTCAGCCTTAGCACCAGGGTGCCCAGAGCCTCTGGCTGGCACGTGTGAGGACCTGCTGCCCCTCCCACTGGGCAGACACACCTGTGTCCCTTGTCCTGACCCTATGCCGTGTGCACTCAGAGTCTGCAGGAGGGTGGCCACCCCTACTGGGCCCCACTTCCTTCTCTTGGAGGCCCTGGGCCCCGCAACCCCTACGCCAGAGCGCCACACTGGCCTCGTCAGCCACAACAGCCTGAAGCCTGAAGGGCCTCTGGCGGATGAGCTTGTCTGTAGCACTTCTTTCTCTGTTACAGGTAAGGGCCTCACTGTCCAGTAGTGTTGATGAGCTGTTACGCTGGTTTCTGGGGCCAGTGACTCCTCTTGATTTATTAGTTTTAGTCCATATCCCCCAGTAAGGCTCCATCATCGTCGTCTTCATACTGGTGAGGACGTGTACGCGGCCCCTGTGTCACAGGGAGGCGGCCAACCTCCCCACCTGCCCAGGCCACAGGCTGCCCTGGACATCAGGTTCTCTTACTGTGGGGTGTGGGGTCTGCCCTGTCGTTGGCCTTGGGGAGCACTGCAGGCACTTGTGTTCAGGGAGTGGAAGGTGAGGCGCCCAGCTTTGGTGTGACGCCCTCCCCGACAGCTGTCTTTTCCCACCTCAGAATAGCATTCCTTTTGAACATCACGGCAAGTAGCTGCGCGTCTCCCGTTGGAAAGCAGCACTGGGTGAGTGTGCTCACGGCGGGTCTCGTGGGCGGGAGCTGACACCCCCTGGCCCACGTGGGAGCACGCAGGTGGGCTTGGGCTCGGGCTCGCATGGCAGTGCGCAGTTCTCGTCCGTGCGGAATCTGAAGCAGCAGAGGTCAGGGCCCACCCAGGCCATGGGGGCGAGCAGCCCGCACAGGGTCCCCGAGCAGGGGGACGAGGACCTGCCCGCTATGCACGTCGTCGCTTGGGGAGTAAGAGCCCAGCGCCCTGGCCCTGCACGGGCCCCAGTGTGCGTCTTGTCGGCTCAGCTGAGTGGCCGCGCTGGTGGGGGCTCTTGCTCTCTTGCTGCGAGACGCTGTGGTCTGTGCCGTCCTGGCTTCTCTCTTCCTCTTCCTTCCACGTTTATTGCTGTCCTCTTGCTTTTCTTTCCGAACTTGGTCGCTGCACAGCGTCTTGTCCTGCTGTCTGTACCAGCCGCCAGCCCAGCTGCGTGCTCCCCGCCTGGGTGCCTGGCTGGGCTCCTTCCCTTCCCGCCCAGGACACAGCGCTGCTGGGTGGGACCTGCTACAGTTCTAACACAGAGGTGCTCTTAGAAACTTCTTGATGGGGACCGCTTGTCACGTCTTTCCCCGAAGGCCATCCCAGTGCCCCATGGGGCCTGGTCCCCGTTTTCTGTACATCAGGCTGCTTTCTAGGCGTAGGGCTGGGAGCAAGCAGTGCTTCCCGCTGGACTCGGCACCTGTTGTTCACAAGCTTCCCGGCTGGCTGCCGGCCTCCTCGCTGCTTGCTTCTTCCTCCCCGTCTTTCTGTCACTTGTCACTTGCTGTCACTGCTGAGCACATGTTCCGGCCACGGCAGGCGCTCCCAGAACAGCTGGGGGCGCAGGCGTCCCAGGTGGGGCTTGGCAGCATCTGTCCCTTCCTCCCAGGGCGCCGTCACTGGTGTGTTGTTCCCAAGCCTGACTGGCCCCAGCCGCATGCTGACCATGTCCTGTGCTTTGGCTCCGACAGATTCCCGGTCGGGTGGCTTCCAGTGGTCTTCAGTCTGTCGTGCACCGATGAGAACTTATCGCTGTGAAGGGCAGACAATGAATGCATGGCTGATCTCCTCTGTTACATGGCTTTACTAGTGACGCCCCCCGGTCTAGAGCACCGGGAGTTCTCCAGGCCACCCACCCAGCAACGCCCACGGGGAAACTAAACAAACTAACGGACAGACTCCAAGCCTGCCACCACCAGGGGCGCCGCTGAGGCCCCACGCGGACTCGTGTCCAGGGGCTGGGAAGAGAAGCAGAAGGAGCAGCCGCTGAGGACCTCCGGGCAGGAGCCTTGCTGCTCTCCCTCCCGCGGCGGCGCCCCCCTGCGCCCTGATGAGTCTGCTGTAACCACCGGTCTTATGGGTTCAGACAGTTTTATATCATTTTGCTAAAAATTATTGGCTTAAATCTGTGTAAAGAAATCTTTTTATTGTTCTTTCTTGTCTGTGTTTGTGGTCTTAAGAAAGATGTTCACTTGAAAGAAGGCCGACTTGGACGCCGGGCGAAGTTTCTGTGCAGGACAGAGTGAGGCGGGCGCGGGCTCACGCCCCCAGTTGTCATTTGCTTTCTGTTTGTTGTGTGGTCCACTGTGGAAAGGGGATTTCCTCTCAGATATTGTCACGTGTATACGCGTGTGTACCTAACGTGTGTGTGTGTGTGTGTGTGCTGTGTGTCTTGTGACCTCATTCACTGGTTTTGGCTGCCGTTCTCCCAGTCCCATGATTGAGATGCCTGCAGAGTCCCCAGAGCAGTCACAGTGCCGGCCACGAGCAAGGGCGCGGGGCGCTTCCAGCAGAGCCGAACACACCTCCGATCCCCCCCAGATGTGTGATGGAGGCTGGGCGTCGAAGACTCAGGAGCTGAGGCCTGGCCCGTCGCTGGGCCCCTCGGGGTCACATGTAGTGAATTTGGTGGTGGTTGTCACCTCAATGCCTCTGAACTTGGGGAGTTTTCTTAACAGACTGTAAATATTAGCGCAGATGGGCCTTTACTGTGTGTTAACGTCTGTGTGCTCTAAACCAAGGACGTGGCTGTCCACACTAGATGCCAGGTGTGCGGAGAGGCGGCGGGCGCAGGGTCCACTCTGAAGTGCCAAGACACAGTGACCGCTGCTGAGATGGAGTGACCACCACCGAGGTCGAGAACGAGGTGGGGTTGGGTCCTGCCAGGAAGACCCTGAGGCAGCTGGGCTCCTAGTGGTTTCCTGAGCCACTGTCCCTCGTTCTGCACCATCAGAGGCAGCAGGTGGTGGCGGCTGGCAGGCAGGAGCCCCGTCTCGGGGAGCCGAGGTGCAATATGCATATTCATAGGTACTTGGACACGCGCCCCCACTGCAGGCGTTTGGGAACTGAGTGCTTATGGGCAGTGAGGGGCCTGAAAGGTGTCCAGGTCTGTTCCCTTCCTGCCCCGACTCCCCTGGCTCAGGAGTGCTGGTCCCGGGACCCCAGACGGGGACGCTAACGCACAGGCTGCAGATGTCCTGCAAGGTTAGGGGTGTGGAGCCTTGGCCAGGCGGGGCTGTGTCAGCACACGTGGGCTCTCCTTGTGGCCCAGCGCCTTCCTCAGGTGGGCTTCTCAGGAGGTGGGACGGGGGCAGCGCGGGCCACCCTTGGGCCCCCTGCATCCAGGCCTCAACCTGCAGTTGTTGGATTGCGTGTGAGCAGTGGGCTGGGCCCTGGGCCTGTCCTCAGTGGTTGGGAATGGTGTTGGTGCCGCCGCCACCTGAGGGAACCGTAGCTGAGCTTCTGTACAGCTGGGGTCGTTGGCCTGTCTGGCCTGTGCGTTTGTATGACCACTGTATTTGTGTACTTACACCGTGTCAGTAATAAATTCACAACGACGTGTACCTTTCTTCCGCCCTGCCCTGTGGTCTTTATTTTGTCAGTGAGCGTTTCTGTGTGTACATGGACCACGTGGATGCCAGCCTGGTAGTGTGTCAGCTGCTTGGGCACCGGCAGGATGAGCCTAGGATGGGGGTGGGGGGCCCGGCTTCCTCCTGCCAGCCCACCTGGGGCAGAGCCCAACCTGCTGGCTTCCCTGGGCCACGTCAGAAAATACACCGATAGCTGATGAGCTGAAAGAGCCTCAATGTTTTAAGAATGTTTACACATTTGTGTTGGGTCACATTCAAGGACGTTCT
Organism: Craseonycteris thonglongyai; assembly: GCA_004027555.1. NCBI lineage: Eukaryota > Metazoa > Chordata > Mammalia > Chiroptera > Craseonycteridae > Craseonycteris > Craseonycteris thonglongyai. The sequence continues at coordinate 8,470 of PVKE010013164.1, read as the reverse complement.
GGGCTGCACGCAGGGTTGGACAAGCCTGCCCTAGGGATTTCTGGGGACCCCTGACCCCAGTGACACCATGGGCAGCATCAGGATGACAACTTCCCACCTTGGTTTCTGGGGAGTGAACAGTGCAGTAGCTGGCACGGTGCTGTCCCTGCTGCCCAGAGGGGTGCCCACGTTTTCCCGTGGTTCGCTCCCAAGTGGATCCCAGACACGGCTCCTCTCCCGACCAGCAAATGCCATCTGGGAAAGGAGTGTCCATCCGTCCGTACATCTGTTGTGTTCATGGCCTTGGCTTTCCACCCACTCAGAGGCTGTTGAAACCCAAGACTCCCCTCCCTGCAGAAGCTCCAGGTGGTGCTGAGCCAGGCCAGCTGGGGTGTCAGGGACTCCCCCCAACCCGAGGAGGCCAACCATCCCTCTTGAACTTCTCATCCCTTCCCCTTGGGTGCCCATGCCGAGTAACCAGATGCTCCTGGGTCCCCTGCCACTTGTTGCGCCTGCCTGTCCTGAAAGGAATTCAGCAGCCCTGCCAGGGGTGAGGGCACTCGGTGTGAGGGGGCGTCGCTCACGGGCTGCTCAGACCCAGTCAGCCAGGCCTGGGGTAAAAGCGCGTGGAGAGGTCGCCAGGCTGAGCGCAGTGTATGGTCTGGGCAGTGGGAGGGCAGGGAGCCCACCAGTCTCAGCTGTGCCCAGTCCCACTGGGCATGGGTCACACACTTGACCCTGTGGCTGCCGGTGCTGCCCAGGCCAACAGCTGGCAGAGGGGACAGAGGTCCTCTGGGGTGACAGGCAGGGTCCCTGGGCTGCGGGGCTGCAGGCTCCGGCATGGAGTTTGTGGCCCGGGCCCGACGTGCGCACGCGCTCACTTGTCATTGCAGAGGAGCAGGGACCTGGCTTCTCTCCGGCTGCACTCGGCCCGCCAGGGCAACCGCTGCCGTCCCCAGCGCCCTCGACGCACCACCTACTGAGGCGGCCCCAGCGGCCTCTGATCGGGCTCCCAGCCATGCAGGCCGCCACCGGCCACGAGGGCAGGTGGGTGTGAGGTCCTGGGGCGAAGCCGGCAGGCCTGGACGAGGCGGACGGCGAGCAGATCCCGTACGTGGGGCCGCTATCAGTCAGCTGAGGGTTGAATAAAACAGAAGGCAGGAAGATACTTTCTTTTAAACACACACGCCAGTGAACAGAACTGCACACAGCTCAAGTGCACGCGCCTCGTTGGGGCGCCGGCCGCCAGGGCCCCGGGGGGCAGCTAGCTCCCAGCCATCGGGGTCCAGCCGTGGGCCCAGGACCAGCAGCACTGGGGAAGCAAAGTGAGGCAGGGGTGGGTGGCCCGATGCGAGATGGCTCAGCTCCCCCCACACGCGGGTTTATTCCAGACCTGGAGGCGCAGGGAGCTCTGTCCCCACTCGGGCCCGGCAGGGAGGGCCCGGCTCGCCCCATCCTCTGATCACAGTCCTGTCTTCTCCAGCCTGGGTTCCTAGGTCCTTGAGCCCCCCAGGCAGGGAGCCTCGCCGTGTAGACCTGCCGTGTTGGGGACGGACAGCACCGGGCAGGTGACTTGCGCCACGCGGCGCGGCTGGTCCTGTCTGGAGGGGCAGGCGCCCCAGCAGCCCGGTTCCCGCCGCCCCGCCACTCCCGGCTCTGGCCTCCGGGTCACACGCTGGTTTCGGGCGTGAGCGCCACCTCCTCGTTCTTCTCAGGCTCTGCCCGCAGGAAGTGCTCCACCTCCCGCGAGTCCGCCTTGCCGTCCGCAGGGGGCTCGTGGGGCTCCTCCGGCGGGGCGGCGGGCGCCGCGGGCCGCACCCCGATGCAGAAGTAGTTGCCCAGCACCAGCACCAAGGACGCAGCCAGCACCTGGGCCCCCGCCAGGATGAACACGTACTGGTACACGCGTGTCGCGTCCAGGAGCTTCCCTGCACGGGGGGACACGCGTGTCGTGGGGCCGGGGCAGCGCGCACACCCTGTCCGCCCCGAGATTCCGCTCCCACGTGGGCCAGGCGGCCCCCACTCGCTGGTGACCGGGCAGGGAGGACCCCCCGCCCCGGGAGGCCGCGCTCACCTCCGGACGGCGGCCCGATGAGCACGGCGACGGCCTCCAGCAGCAGCACGAGGCCGAGGGCGCTGGAGAAGGCGCGCGTGCCCACGAGGGCCATGAGCACCTCGAACTGCAGGGCGCCCACCATGCCGTAGGAGACGCCGAAGAAGACGCAGAAGACCACCAGGCCGCCGTAGTCGCCCGCCGTGGAGCCCGCCAGGTCGGCGAGGCCGTTGAAGAACATGGCGAAGCTCAACAGGTAGACGGAGTAGGGCCGCACCCGCGGGAGCCCGGCCACGAGGCCGGCGGCCGGCCGGGCGAAGATGTCCACGAAGCCCAGCACGCTGAGCAGGAAGGCGGCCCGCGCGTCCGGCACGCCCAGGTCCTTGGCGTAGCTCACCACGAACACGGGCGGCACGAAGAGCCCCAGCACCATGACGGCGGCGGCCGCCGCGTACACGAGGAAGCCGCGCTCCCGCAGCACGCTCAGGTCCAGCAGCCGCGGCCCCGCCCCCGGCCCCGCCCCCCGCCGCGGCCCCGGCCCCGCCCCCCGCCGCGGCCCCGGCCCCGCCCCCCGCCGCGGCCCCGGCCCCGCCCCCCGCCGCGGCCCCGCCCCCGGGCCCGCCCCCCGCCGCGGCGCCGGCAGCGGGCGCATGAGCGCCGCGCACGCGCAGCAGTTGAGCAGCAGGCCGCCCAGGATGAGGAAGCCGCCCCTCCAGCCGTAGCGGTCCTGCAGCAGCTGCCCCAGCGGCGACAGCGCGCTCAGGAACACGGGGCTGCCGGCCGCCGCCAGCCCGTTGGCCATGGGCCGCCGCTGGCTGAAGTAGCGGTTGAGCATGATGAGCGACGGCTGGAAGTTGAGCGCCAGTCCCAGGCCTGGGGGGCAGCGGGGAGGGGGTGTGAGGCCGCCTCGCCCCGCCCCACGTCCCGCTTCCGCCCGTGCGGGTGAGGACGGGAGACCCCGCGACTCACGCTCAGGAGACGGAACGTGAGGCCTCCTAGCCCCGCCCCCACGTCCCGCTTCCGCCCGTGTGGGTGAGGACGGGAGGCCCCGCGACTCACACGCCGGAGAAACCGGAGATGAGGGCGCCCATGTGGGTGAGGACGGGAGACCCCGCGACTCACGCTCAGGAGACGGAACGTGACACCTCCTAGCCCCGCCCCACGTCCTGCTCCCACCCGTGCGGGTAAGGACGGGAGACCCCGCGACTGACGCTCAGGAGACGAGGGAGCGTGAGGCCGCCTAGCCCCGCCCCACGTCCTGCTCCCACCCGTGCGGGTGAGGACGGGAGGCCCCGCGACTCACGCTCAGGAGACGGAGCGTGAGGCCTCCTAGCCCCGCCCCCACATCCCACTTCCGCCCGTGTGGGTGAGGACGGGAGACCCCGTGACTCACGCTCAGGAGAGACGGAGCGTGAGGCCGCCTCGCCCCGCCCCCACGTCCCGCTTCCGCCCGTGCGGGTGAGGACGGGAGACCCCGCGACTGACACTCCGGAGAAACCGGAAGGAGATGAGGGCCAGGCCCGTGTGGGCGAGGACGGGAGGCCCCGCGGCGCGCTCCGGGGACGCAGGGGCTGAGGGCCGGGCTGAGGGCCGGGCGGCGGGCCCCACTCACCCGTCAGGACCCCGGTGGAGAGGTAGAGCTGGACGACGCTGCGGCAGAAGGAGGCGGTCACCATGCCCAGGGACGCCAGGAGGCCGCCCGCCAGCATGACGGGCCGGCAGCCGAAGCGGTTCACACACACGCTGCAGAGCGGGCCTGCGGGGCGCACAGCGGCCGGGTGGGCGGCGGCCCGGCAGCGGCCACCCCCGCCCACAGCCGCCGGTGCCCGCAGAGCGGCCGCGGCCCCTCACCTGTGCCGTACAGCATGGCCAGCAGGATGGAGGACACCCAGGCCGTGTCGCTGTAGCCGATCCCAAACTCACGCATCAGCTCCTTGAAGAAGACGCTGACGGCCTTGGGGAAGGCGTAGGAGAAGCCGGTGACCACGAAGCAGCCCAGGAGGACGGCCCAGCCCCAGCCCCCGTCGGGCGCCGGGGGGCCCGGGGGGCCCTCGTCGGCCACGGCCCCTCCCATGGTCCGGAGGGCGGGTTCCCGGTTCCTGAGAAAGAGGCGGGCAGGCGGTCAGCCCGGCAGCGTGGGGACAGACACACACCGCAGACAGACAGCCGGCACGGGCTCCTGACGCCTCCCCTGTGTCACCTGTGTCACCTGTGCGTGGGCCGCGGCAGCGGCAACCCCTCCGTCCTGCGGCTCCCGTGCAACTGGGCTGTTCCGGGCGCTCAGGCGACCCCTCCGAAGATGGCAGGCCCCCCAGCAGCCGTGCCCAGAAGCCTGAGGAGGGCAGGGGGTTCACGTGGGCAGCGGGCCCTGCTGTCGGGCTACCGCCCAGGAGGCAGGAGGACCCGCCCCCGAGGCCACCCCCACCCGCTTGCTGCACCGTATTGTCCACGGGCTGCTGGGACCGGGTGGCCCGGTGAGCCCAGGTGGAAGGCACCCGTCTGCTGGGCTTTAACACCCCTCTGATGAGGCGAGGGCGGGCGAGGAACCCCCACCACACAGCAGCCAGACCCACCTGCCTCTGAGCCCCAGGAACGGCGCTCACACTGGAGACCCTCCCGCCCCTCCCAGCTCCATCCAGCTGGTCTGAGAACCAGAAGGTCCCCCAGGCCCTGATCCGCCTCCTCACGGGACAGACGCTGCTCCAAGGGCCGTCGGGCAGTCCCAAGGCCTGGGGCGTGTTCCGCCCAGCCCACCCCTCGGCCCACTGGGGCGCCGATGTGTGACGTGCTCGGCCTGTGGCGTGAGCGCACCATGCGGGGGCCCAAACACCTCCTGTCAGCCTGCCCACCTGGCTTGTGTCGTCTGTCCGACACCCCTGACCCAGGACAGGACTCCACACGGCCCAGCAGAACCCAGCCTCTGACCAGCGGGGCCGGGCGAATAGGATCCTGCAGCCAAACTAGTGCCCACTAGATGGGGCACTGATCGGCGGGCATCACAACCCACAACCCCCGTCAGCCTTATGATGAAAAGTCCCGAGACACACACAGTAGGGTAACTTTAAGGAGAAATAAACTATGCGCCTTAGGAATTCATCGTGATGCAGGGACGCCGGTTAGGGCGGAAAACATGAGGACGCAGGACGGGAGTCATGGTCACGGGGGCGCTGACCGGCTGCCTGTCCCCAGAGTCCTGGCTTCTTTGGGTTGTGGCCTTACATTCATTGCACGTTTTAAATAAGTCACGTGGGCCGTGCAAAGGCCAAGGAGGGGAGTGTGCCTGGAACCAACCATCAGAAACAGCCCAACCCTGTGTGTCCCCCCCTTAAAGGTCACCAAGCAAAAGTCTGCCCGGCTGCATCCGCCACGATGGCTCCGGTGACGATCACGGGCCCCCCTAACTGGAGGCCCCCGTTCTCTGCTCGTCCAGCCCTAGGCAGTGATGGCTCTGGGGGGGAGAGAAAGAGGGGGCTCCCTGCCGGGCACAGGAGGCAGCAGAAGCCCACGAGAGGGTCACTGGCCAGCGGGGCCCGCTGTGACATTTACCTCCCGGTAGGGAAGCATGCACACCATGTCCCCAGCCCAGAAATAACCCTCCCTCTGGGCCTCAGAAAGCTGATCTCCCAGGTGGGGTCTGCGTGCCTGCTCCCGGGTCAGGCAGGTCCCGACCCTGGGTGGCTGGCCCACCAGCCACTGAGCAGAAGGAGGCGGGAGGGGTGTGCCCGGGAGCCCCTGGGGGCAGCCCCAGGACCCGCTGTGCCCCCACAAGTCAGACTGTGGCACGCAGCTCTCTTGGGGTCCTCTGGCTGTCCCAGCACCCGGCCCAGGCACCCACCCCACTCACTGGGCTTCAAATTCCATCTGGGCATCAGCAGTGCCCAGCCCCAACCCCTCACGAAGCATCTCCACTCTCACCCCCCACACACACATCCTGCCGCCTTCACCCACCTCTGGGGACCCCAGGGCAGGCCAGGTCCCCTGGCTTCAGTGTGGCGGCCTGCCCTGTGCTCATCTGGTGAGGGGCACCTGCTCGAAGTGGGGGCGGGGTCCTGCCACCGCCAGTCAGCCATCCAGCCCGATTCCCAGTCCTTGGAGACCACCTCCGGCCAGCGGGGCAGGAAGGCCGATGATACTCCTTCCTGGACTTCCCACATCGGGAGGCCACCCAGGAAGCAGCCCCAAGGCCCCTGCAAGCGTCTGTGCCCTCGGGAGGGAACCCCTCACTGCCCGCTGGGCAAACGGGCAACCAGCAGGTCTGGGACGCTGTCGGCTCTCCAGGTTCAGCGCAGGACCCGAGGTGCCCGCCCCGACCTGTGTGCGGAGCTGTGACCAGGGGCACCAGCCGGGGTCTGCCCAGGCCTAACCCGGGCTGCCAAGCTGGGCCTGGCACCCTCCAGCCCACCTCCACGGGCCGCACAGCCCCAGCTCCTGCCTGGCACCCCTGCACTGCCTGCCAGGCCCCAAGGGGCAGGAACTCTGGCCACACTCATCAGAGTGGACACGGCACCCCTGCCAGCCCCTGGCGCTCCGCCACCGTGGCAAGGAGCGGGTGGCCCTGGGGACGTCTTTGGGGGATCGCTGTCAGGGCCCCCTCCTCTGAGGGTCCAGAGGGGCCATGTGAGGGGCCCGGAGGCGCTGGTGGCTGGAGCCGGTCCAAAGCCGCCACCCGGCCTGCCCGGGACCTGCCCAGACGGGGCGTGTGGCCCGGCTGTCCACTGCCTGTGGCCCCAACCTGAGGCCGGTGCCCTGAGGCCAAAGCTGAAAGGGCGTCCCTGCCTCTGCACGCCCCACCCCCGGGAGGGCCCCTCCCGCCAGGGCGACCCCATCGGGCGACCCCATCGGGCAACCCCTGCCCGGCTGGGCGGGTCGGAGGGAGGGTGTGGGAAGCGCCGGTGCTCAGCCAGCCCCGACCAGGCTGCGCGCTGGGCTGAGGGACTGAGGGACGTGGGGGACGTGACCGCTTCAGGGGAGGAGCCGCGCCGTATTGCCTGGAGTAGGCGCCCTCCCCGCCCGCTACCGTACTGGCCGGCCTGATTGACTGCGCGGGGCCCCCCCGGGGTCAGCGGGGTCAGCGAGCAGCGGCTCCCCTAGGGCAGGGCCTGGGTCCCGGGTCTGCGGGACAGCGTCTCCCGACGGCCCAATCCACCGCTGGGAACTGCGGCCTGGAGGTCTGCAGGCGCTCAGGCAAGGCTGTGGGGAGCCCGGGCCCGGTCCACTCCTCCCGCCTCGACCCGGCGCCTCCTCCGCTCACCACCAGCAGGCCCGCCCGGCCCCAGGGCCCCTCCACGCACACCCCCTGGCCGCTGCCCTGGGGGGCACAGCTCCCCTCGTTGCTGCCCCTCCGGCGGCCACCTGGGTGTCAGGCGCTGCCCGGGGTCACATGGAGTCATTACAGAGCCTGCCTTGGGCTCGGGCCTCCCAATGCCCACCCCAGCCTATGTCCACACCTGCCTGGGCAGCGCCACCAGGGTCCCAGAGCCCCTAGGGGGACAGACCTCCCACCATACAAGCAGCTCCTCCAACCCCGACCCGTGGGGCCCGGTCCAGCCCCCACAGCCCAGGGCGGTCCTCCCAGCACCTCCCGGACCCCAGCAGACCCTTGGTCAACAGGCCAGGGGACCCTGGAGCCCACCCACCCACACAGCATCCACCCTGCTCATTCGTGGCTTTGGGCAAGCCCCTGGGCCCTGGGTCCTACAGGGGAGCATCCGGCGGCCAGCTGACGTCCCTGAAGCCACCGGGCCTGGCCCTGGTCACCACAGAGTGGCCGTGGGTCAGCCCAGGCACCTGGGGGTCAGACAAGCGCTCGCTGACCCCGGTGGTGCCCGTCCGCCCGTCACTCAGACGCCAGGCCACTCAGAGGCCATAACCCACCTGCCGGCCCCCCGGCCTGGCCCAGGTCCCAGGGAGGAGCGTCATCGACCCATTTCTCAGACAAGTAAACCGAGGCCCCTGAGGCCCCTGAGGCCCCGCCGGGCGCCGGCCTCCCTCCCGAGGGGCTGGGAGTCGTGGCCGCGGGCGCCCCGGGTTGGGGAGCGTTTAGGGCGGCGGCGAGGAGGCGAGTCCCAGTGCCCTGGGGTGGGGGCCCCCCAAATATAGCCCGTCCCAGCTATTCATACCCGGCGGCCCGGCCAGAACCGGCCCCGGGGCCCAGGGCGCGCGCAGGGGCGCGGCTGTCCCGTCCCGCCCGCCTCCCCGGGGGCCGGGGGTTGGAGCCGCAACGCGCCCCGGGCGCCCCCGGAACAGAAGCCGGGGCGACGGGCGCACAGGCGGGGACGCGGCGCTCGGGCGCCTCGCAGGGTCCCGGCCCCCCGGCCCCCCCGGGACCCCCGGCCCCCCCGGCCCCCGGCCCCCCGGCCCCCCGGCCCCCGGATCCCCGGACCCCCGGTCCCCCGGCCCCCCGGCCCCCCGGCCCCCGGGTCCCCCGGCCCCCGGATC
>PVKE010013163.1:0-37027 GCA_004027555.1 Craseonycteris thonglongyai | reverse complement strand
GAGTGATGGGCACATAATACGATGCATGAATGATGTGATGTGGACTTGTACATCTGTAAACTGTCTAATTGTTACCAACCAATGTAACCTCATCAAATTTAACAATAAATTTAAAAAAAAAGAAAACATCTTATTCTGCCCTTACTCTTGGGTGATAGTTTGGCTAGGTATATAATTCTAGGTCAAAGATAACTTTCCTTCAGAATTTTTAAAACCCTGCTTTATTGCTTTCTAGCTTCCAGTTGCTGTTGAGAAGTCAAAAGACATTCTGATCCATTTTGAGTACTTGCTTTGGAAGCTTTTAGAATTTTTGGTCCCTAAGGTTCTGAAATTTCACAATAATCTACTTTACCCTGAACCCATTTTGAACCATTATGCTAGGCATCTGGTTGATTTTTTTTCAGTCTGGAAGCACAAATCGTTTAACTGATCATTTTGAACCAACAACTGATAATAAAAATGAAGCTTCTATATCCCTAGCAAAAAACTAATTTTTACTAATTGTTTTTATTGCTAATTTTAATATTTTAAAGATTTATTTATTTATTTATTTATTGTTTTTGACAGAGAGAGAGAGAGAGAGATACAGAGACAGAGAGAGAACTGAACTGGAGGAACTCCCCAGTTCAGCATATGGGTCTGCACGGGCCGGGGCCGGGATTCGATCCTCAGTCCCCGGCACCGCAAAGTGAGCGCTTAACCCACTGAGCCATCCTGGCTTTCCCAAAAGACTAATTTTTATAGAACCCGTTTTAAACCTGCTTGATCAATCAATGCCACTTTGCCTCAATCTTCTATCCACAATAAGTTGTTTCATTAAACTCATTTCTGAAAAGCAGCCAGTCAATAATAGCTTTTGAAGGTTAGTCAATCAACAGTCAACTTACTTCAGTGAAGTCTTGCCTAAGTAAGCATACTTCTAAGGCTAATGTCAGCCTACTCCCAACTCTAAAACCATTAAAATTCCAAAATAATCCCTGACTCCACCACTTTACAGAAATTCAGCAGTCTTCTTTCCTTGGAGAGACTGCTCCTAACTAGCATATCTCTTAATTACTTAAGCAAAAAATTAAGCAAGCTCCTGTATATAACTGCCCAATCACATACTTCTTTGCCTCCAGTTGTAACTTTTATACTATTTTGTTTTCATTTTGTTTCACTTTTTACTTTGTACTGCCTATACACGTGTCCCTAAACTGAGTATCAGGCACAGACCTAGCTGTATAAGAAAAAAGCAACCTGGTCCCTGTGATAGGAAGGCTCCCAGGAAAAACTGAGTCGAGTGGTCTCTTAGCCATAGTGTTTTGTTTTAAATATCAAGTGACAACCTTTTTTTTTTTTTTTTTTTTTTTAACTAGAGGTTGGAAAAACAATGACCTAGTACTCACTCATACTTACATTTTCACACCAGAAACTGATGTGGCTATGATGTGGTACCGTTTACAATGCTCGTTGTACATTTAAGGTCCCTTTCCTGACTACTCCTCCAGAGTTCCTGGATTGCTTATCCTAGTCTTGGTTTTTCTCAGCTTCAAATCCTCCTCCCAACTCTATACCAAGTCTAATAACTCCATCTGGAAATCTTCTAACTCATCATGAAACAAGAGCAATCAATTGCCCAAAGAGAAGGAGCACTGAATGGGTAATCGGCACTCATGGGTTCTAGTCCCAGTTCAGCAAATAATCAATTAAATGACTATGTACATGTCCTTATGTTCCTCACAGCACTCCAGTTTTCCTACCTGTGAAATAAAGCGTGGACCAAATTCATAATTTTCAATCTCCACTGCACAGAGAATCACGTGGCAATTGTTTTATAATACCAAATCCTAGACCTTACCCTGATCAATGAAATCAGAATCTCTGGGGTGGGGCCTGGGCACCAGTACTTACATCTCCCACATGATTCTAACGTACAGCCGGGATTGGCAACCTGGACCGGGTGATCCTTGAGGCTCTGCCCGATGGTCACACTTGGAATTCTGAAAGTACTGTAACATCTCATTGAGTAAGTTGGACACTGTGTTGGTATGACTCTCTGTTTGCTGTTGGTTTTCTAAGGGAATAAGAAGCATGTAAAGGTACAATGTAAGAACCTCTGTGATGCAATTTACCTATGTGATAGCTATTCATGTGTGATATGCATAATGGAAGTTTGCAGGAATCAATGAACACAAAATGTAGATAGCAATCTTTTTTGAACCCTGCTTGTAACTGTGATTGTAGTAATGAGTGATAAACGGGGTAACAACAATTAATTACTCTCTAGCTTATTGTGGCTACATGTGTTGGGAGAAGGGGGTAGCTCTAGCTTGTCAGGATCACACTCACAGCAGCTGAAAGTCACACTGTCTACATCTCCAGGGTCCAAGGTCCCTCCAGAAGCAATGGTCAAGTGCAGACTTGGATATCATTAACAACATTTTCCTTATAGCAGACACTAATTGAGGTGGCAGTCTGGCTTTGAAGAACTCCCCAATGCCAGGCTGATACCCAAGAGGGAGAAGGCTTCCAGGGGTCATCTCTGAACTCGGTGATTTTGCCCTTCAGGGACATTTGGAGATAATTTTTCCCCCAAAAAATGGTATCTTGGGAGGAAGTCCACTCATCTTGCTGCTGATATTCCTGAAGCAGGCCTGTTATCAACTTATCCTACACCCTGGCATTTGGCTATTCCTTTGATTTTTGTGAGTTATCCCAGTATCCTTCAGACAAAGTTCCTTTTTCATTTAACTTGGCCAGTCAGTTTCTGTTTCCTAACTATTATAACCCCAGTCCCCAAATAATAACAGCTTCCAGTTATTGAGCATCTGGTATTCCCCTGGTACTTAAATAAATTATTGTTAATCCTAAAAACAATTCTATGTGTCACAGTTATCACCACAGCCCAAATAAGAAAATTAAGCAGCAGAGATAAAATTTGAACTTACTTCTGTCTACCTGCAAATCCTGTATTTTTCTGCTGTTCCATGCTACTCCTCATAAATGTTTTATTATCCCATGACTAGTCCTTTCTACCCATGTTCAAACTCACACATACTAGGCCCTGACTGGATCTCACAAGAAGTTGGGAAAGCATATGAAAGATTCATTTGTGCCCCATGTGCACCTGTCTTTTCTCTTGATGACAGGAACTTGCAGGGGTCACAGCCAGACTCTCTGCCCGGGGTGCTTGTGGACAGTCAGTACTAAGCAATGGACATACAGAGATAATAGAGACAAAAATTCTTGGCCCCAGATTTCAGCAAAGCAAGCTAGCCATCCCAGGCTAGATTGCAGATGCGGAGCCTTGAGTGAAGCAGGTTATGGCTAGACTAGGACCACAGACCTGATCTCCACTTAACTCTTGCCCTGTTTCCTTGGCAGAACCCAAGTCCAGAGAAGGGACGCAGTCTGCCCGTCTGGCAGAGCTCCATGGTGGCTGAGGCAGCGTGGTTCCTGCTTCTATTTCTCCTACTAGCCCGTGCCCAGGGTGGAGTTTACCCTTCATCCTGTGGCCTTGGCATCCGTGTCTGTGATGACGATGCTGCTTTTCAAGGGGACTTATGTTTAGACACTGTCTGGTCTTTGTTCCCCACGACCTGAGTGTGTACGCTCATACCAACTGTTGTGCTCAAGGTGTATTGGCTCTGGAAGGGGCATTCTTATCTTTCCACATGTGAACCCTGTAACCATCTCTTTATTTGTAGGAAGGCATGTTTCTGGAGATCCTTATTTTCTTATTGGATTGCTGAGGTGCAGGTGTTCAGAAGTGAGAGAAAACTGCTATAGTGGAAACTGAGAGACAAGAACCCCAGAAGGGACTGGATTTCAGGTGGACACCTTTTGTGCCGCAGGTGCTGTTTTCTGCTGCTGGCTGGTGGAGTTGCTCAGGGAACCCTGGGCAAGGTCCCTGGATAACCTAGCCCGTCCGCCTACCTGTCCTCAGATGCTGGCAGATGTGGAAGCTTTCAGTGGTCTGCTTCAGGTGTGAGACTATATAAAGTTCTTGCTGGTGAAATTACCCACTGCTTCCTTCAGGGCACTGGAGACTGAAGGGGTTCCTGACTTAGGGGAAGATGGACTCTGCAGCAGAATTTTCCTGCGCCTCACATCACTGATTTCAGCACCGCTGTGGCGGACAGAGTCCCACCTCAGGATACAGAGGATGACTCTGCTTTTCTGCCCTTGGGCTTCTAGTCCATACCTGTGCCTAGTCCCAAAATGCAGGCGAGTTTAGAAGCTCAAGGGCAACCTTCAAGTCATGGGGACAGAAGACAGTGTACAAATATTCCAGCCTTCAGCCCTTCAATTCTGAAGCATATTCTACATGGTTCCCTAGGATGGTCCTAGCAGGATTGAAAAATAGAAACTGTACCCAGTAAACAATAAATCCTCCCTCCTCTTCTACCCCCAGCCACTGGTAACCTCTAATCTACTTTCTGTCACTGTTAATTTGCCTTTTCTGGATATTTCATAAAAGTGGAATCGTATCTGTTCTTGTGTGCCTGGTTTATTTCACTTAGCATAATATTTTGAAGATTAACTCATATTGTAGCATATGAGGGCTGTCCAGAAAAAAATCCAGCCGTAAGTGCTCTATATTTCATACTACATGGCTAGATACTTTCTGGACAGTCCTGGTATATCAGAACTTTATTATTAATTTTTTTTTAGAACTTTATTTTTTATAGCTCAGTAATATTCCATCATACGTATGGATATGTGTTCCCTTGTGACTGGCGTATTTCATTTAGCATGTCTTTAAGGCTAATCTACATTGGAGCAGTATGTATCAGAATTTTCTTCCTTTTTTAGAGCTGAATATTATTCACTGCATATATGTACCACATTTGTTTATCCATTCATCTGTTGACTTGGGTTGTTTCCATCTCTTGGCTATTGTGAATAATGCTGCAATAAACATGGGCATACAAGTATCTGAGTCCTCCTTTTTCATTCTTTTAGGTATAGATCAGGGAGTGGAATTACTAGGTCATGTGATAATTCTACATTTAACTTTTTGAGGATTGCCAAACTGTTTTCCATAGCAGCTGCTCCATTTCATATTTCTACCAACAATGTACAAGGGTTCCAATTTTTCACATCCTTGCCAACACTTATATTCATTATCATTATTATTATGTTGCCATTCTAGTAGTTATAAAATGGTATGTCATAGTTTTGGTTTGCTTTTCTCTTGTAATTAATGATATTGAACATCTTTTCATGTATTTATTGGCAATTTATATATCATCTTTGGAAGAATGTGTATTTAAATCCTTTGCCCATTTTTAAATTGGGCTGTTTGACTTTTTGTTGCTGAGTTTAGGAGTTACTTAGTTTTTGTTTTTTTAAAAACATCCAATATTTCACTTACAAATATTTTCTCTCATTCTCTATGTTATCTTTTTATCTCCTTGATAATATCCTTTGCACAAAATTTTTAAATTTTGATGAAGTCCTATTTATCCATTTTTTCTTTTGTTGCTCAGGTTCTTGGTGCCATATCCAAGAATATTCATTACTTAATTCAAGGTTTTGAAGATTTGCCTCTAATCTTTCTCTTTCTCTAAGATACTTACGCTTTTCTTAACACTTATATTTAGGTCATTGATCTCTTTTGACTTAAGTTTTGTATACAGTGGAAAGTAGGGTTCAAATTTCATTCTTTTGTATTTGAAAATCCAGTTGTCCAAGAACCATTTGTTGAATTGATTGTCTTTCCCCCTTAAATGAACTTGGCACCTTTGTTGGAAATTACTGGCTATAGATTTATGAGTTTATTTTTAGACCCTCAATTTTGGTCTTTACTTCTATCCTATACCAAAGCATCCTGTTTTAAGTACTGTACTTTTATAGCAAGTTTTGAAAATGGAAAGTGTTAAGTTCTTCCAGTTTTGTTTTTTCAAGATTGTTTGCTATTCAGCACTGGCCTGCCTCCACTCCACCCTACACTCCCGAATTCTATATGAATCTGAGGATCGGCTTCTCCATTTCTATAGAAGTCTTGAAATTTTGATAGGGAATTATATTGAATTTTTAGATTGCTTTGGGTAATATTGCAATCTTATCTTCCAATCCATGAATAAGAGATGTCTTTCCATTTATTTACGTCTTCTGTAATTTCTTACAGCAATGCTTTGTAGTTTTCAGCGTACAAGTCTTTCACCTCCTTGGTTACCGTAAATTTATTCCTGGGTATTTTTTAGATGCTTTTAAATGTAATTACTTTCTTAATTACTTTTCACATTGTTTATTGCTGGTGTAGGGAAACATATATAATTTTTGTGTGTTGAATTTATTTATTGACTGTAGTAGGTTTTGTTATAGTTTTCTTTGGATTTTCTATATATAGGATATGTCATCTGTTAATAGAGATGGTTTTACTTCTTCCTTACCAGTTTGAATGCTTTTTTTTTTTTTTCTTGTTTTTATGTCTGATTGCTTTGGTTAGTACAATAGAACAGCAGTGTTGAAAATAGGCATTCTTGTCTTCTTCCTGACTTTAGAAAGCTTTCAGTCTTTTACCATCAAGTATGATGTTAGCTGTGGGTTTTTCATAAATGCTTTTTATTGTGTTCAGGAAGCTCCTGTCTATTTCTAGTTTTCTGAGTTTTATTTTTTATCATGAAAAGAATTTGGATTTTGTCAGATGTCTTTTCTGTATCAATTCAGATAATCATGTGGGTTTTTTTTCCCCTTTGTTCTGTTATTGTGGTATATTGCATTGACTGATTATTTTATGTTTAACAACCCTTGAATTCTTTGAATGAATCACACTTGGTCATGGTGTATAATCCTTTCAATATGCTGTTGGATTGAGATTGCTAATACTTTGTTGAGGGTACCTACATCTATATTTATAGGAAATATTGGTCTATAATATTTTTTCTTTTTCTTTCATTTTTTTGTGAAAACTTTTTGTGGTAATGCTGGCCTCATAAAATGAGTTAAGAAATGTTCCCTTTTCTTCTCTATTTTGGAAGAGTTTGAGAAGGATTGGTCTTATTTCTTTCCTAAATGTTTTGCAGAACTTACTAGTGAAGCCATCAAGTCCCAGACTAATAATGCACTCTACTAACTTCTCCTTATTTCTAGTCTTCCTCTCCTTACTCTCTCACTGCTCCCTCACTGGGATTGCCTCTCAACAAACTAGCTGCTCCCAAGTTCTACTTCAGTCTCTACTTTCAGGGGAACCCAAGCTAAAAAAGATATAATGAAAATGAGAGGCTTTATATGAAATGTTGTAAATGTGATATGAAAAGACATTAAATCATTGGACAGTCCAGGGAGATGGTGAGAAGGGGAGAGGAGATCTGCTGCGCAGCACTGGTGAAATAGGTATTCTTATGAGGGACTGGAGATTCATTGAAGAATGCTGAGATTTTCCAGTAAAACTGGATCCCACAAAATGAGAAATATCTGGATGAACTAGGGGCAAGAGCACATTAAAAAGAAAAAAAATAAAATAAGAGAACAAAGACCATACAACAGGAAAAAAGTTGAGGGGAAGGGAGAACACATGGGTCGAGATGGAGACTTAGGTCCCCAGCCATTAAACAAAGCAGAGAGTAAGATTTAGTGGAGACATTTCTACATGCAGAGAGCAGGGTGAGCAGGTGGACGTGCGCAGGGATTTGTGGTCGCCCTGAGAACACACCTTGCAGACCTCCAACTACAAGGAGTGTAAGTGTCCCACAGCCCTGGCTGCTGTGTCCTGAAATCCATTTGCACCAATGCCACACATTCAAGGGGCTGCTCCCAACCAGTGTGTGAGCACAGCAAAGAGACTAAGGTAAGCGGGCCCCTGAGCATTGGGGGCGTGGGCTTGCGGGCACTCTAACAGTCTCCTTTCACTGTCTTTGGGGAATCTAAAGAATATGTTTCCCTGCAGAGAGGATGCCCCTGTATGGAAGCCTAGGCTATTTTCACCTAACCTTCTTCTCTCTCTTCTTAGTTTAAGGAGAGTCTTACTCGGCAGTGATGGCTTTCTCAGCCTCTCCTGGCTCCCTCCTCATGTTCTTTCACAGGCGCTTCCTTTACAAAAGTCCTTGTACACTAATCCCGTCTGGGCACCTGCTGTTCAGAGGAACCAGACTAGACAGTGTCTGTGATGTGTCCATTTGGACTCAAGGTTGGGGAGATGGGCCTGGTGCCTGGACAGAAAGGGTCCATGCTTCATCAGACACCTTGAGAGGAAAGGAGGCTCTGCCTGGCCTGGGACAAGAAGAGGTAGATGACCCAGCAGGAGAGGGCAGTGGGAGGACAGTCCCAAGGACAGAGGGAGATAAGGAGCCAGTAACTAGACGACCCTAGACATAGGCACAGTCGAGATAAGCCCACTCAGGACATGAGTTGGTATTAAGTCATGTGGGTGAGGGTGCTTCATACTCAGTAACTTATCTCTATTTTGCATGCGTGGTTCCCTGAAACCTACATTATGTTACAAGTTGCTGTGTACACCCCAGTGCTGACCCCACTATTCTCCATCGTGCATTTTTTCAGGTGGTGGCCACAGGCACTTCTAAGGGTGGGGAAGGACAGGAACCTGGCATAAAGAATGCCTCTGAGCCCCAAAGCAACTGCTTTAGGGCTGCTCCAAGATTGTCACTCTGTGTCCCAGACCACTTCCACCCACTCTCTGAAGCAGGTTTCAGGTCAGCCCTGTCTCTTCATGCCTCTTTCTTTACATAGGCAGAGGCATCACCTCTTCAGGGAAACATACTCTGCAGATTCCCCAAAGACAGTGAACGAAGGTCGTTCAGATGCCTGAAGCCTGTCCTTTAACCTTGCTGAAGGTCAGGCTGCCTTGAGCACAGTGTTCCCTCGCCACTTCGCGCTTCATGTTTTGCGGCTTCAGTGCTTCGCGGGTTTTCCCAAAATATTCATCAAAAAATAAAAATGAAAAAATACAACCATGCCGGCAGCCACATGGCGGAAAGGAGCGTTGTTTCATGTGGATGCGCGAGAGAAGGATCCCTGCCTGTCAAACAAAGAGATGAGGTGACTCAGAGTGCATCCCACGGGCTCTCATAAAGGCGCGTGATTGGTTTCCGGTGCGACATCGACCAATGAGAGTACGAGTGGATTTATCCCTGTGAGTTGATTGTCTGCGCATCATCGCAGCCTCACCTAGCATCTTTTCATGTACTTTTCAGCAAGCATACATATGTGACTGACTTATCAACCATAAAATGTATTAATTCTTGTTCCAATAAAAGCTGATGTTGGGTAAATGTGAACTTATTAATAATCTTGTTACTAATCATGTAAATTTGCAGTTTGGGTCTAAGTCACTGGTTGGAGCAGAGGCCCATCACACTTCATAACTACTTGACAAAATCTGGACCATGAAAAGTTCAGATCTAATTGCTTTCATGCTTTCATTCAGAGTATATTTGTCTGCCTTAAAGGCACCTGGCAACAAATTCTCCTTACCCTATGTAGTTTTCACAGTAGAAGTTATAAAGTAACATACTGTCCAGTTCAGCAATCGCGTTGACGGGGTTATGTCCTTGTACAGGGGAATTTTGAAGGAAAAGAAAAAACAAAGACAACAACTACCCATCACCATGTTTCTCTCCAAGGTAAAGCCCCCGGCTCTGCTGTCAGCGCCTCCAGCAGAAGAGTCTCCGAGTGAGCCTAAAGCTTCTACGAGTCAAGTGAGAGCCTCTCCTCCGCCCCCAACACAAGACTCTTCGCCTCTCTCAGAAAGCAATGTTGATTCATGTTTATTACTGTATAAGGTTTTGTCATTAACCTTATTAATTAGCACTGACACGTTTAAGTAAATACGTAGACTGTTGTAATTTTTGTCTTAAATGAGTAAAGTATGAATACTGTTTACATATTTAAAACATTCTTGTACCCGCATACACGAAAATTCCTAGGGGCAAATCCTACTTTGCGGTTTTTCAGCTTTCGCGGAAGGCTCTGGTCCCCATTAACCGCGAAAAACGAGGGAGCACTGTATCCCTCTGAAGGATGTCTCCCTGGAGGAATTGAGCTCCTATCGAGGCAGGACAGGGTTGGCTCTCTGAACCCCAATGCTCACCCTCCCACGCAGCAGTCACCCAGGTGATCTGGAGAATTGGTTCTCTTCCTGTTCACAAGGCCAAGGACGCCCTTCAGCTAGATATAAATTTGATCTCCAGATTCAGTCCCCACCCTGCTCTGTGTGCCCATGAGGTTCACCCTTGTGCACTGTATCACTGGGCCTGCCTTCCCCTGACTTCTAGTTGAGTTCAGACAATGAACTTGGCAGGAACTCAGACAGTAGGAGATCAGGAGACAAGTCAGCACATATATCTCACTGCTCCTTCTCAGTAGTGTAGCTATCAGTTGGCCATGTTCCTTAACTGAAGGTCACAGCTACTGCCACACGGGTTCCCCACACAGCTCCATTTCCCTCTGGGTTCCATATGCCACTCCTTCCCCTTGGCTTTCCATAGGATGGGAATGGAACCCTTCTCCCCAGTTCTGTACCATCCCTTACCACTTCCCCACTCCCTGCCTGCAGCTTTGTAACTGTCCTTTTATTAAATTCTCAAATGACCCAATTTGAGGTACCATCTGTTTACTACCAGGACTGTGATGAATGAACCTCATCTCCTAAAAGTGGGACAGGGACAATTTACCAGTTAATTCACCAGTTTTTCCTCAATGATGGCCATGTCCCCAGTCCCAGCCCCCAGGAGAGATGCCTGTGTCCTGTGCTCTGTGAAAAATGGGGTAGTCAGTATGCTGGGTGAAAGGAGCACTGATCCGGGGGTCAGGAACTCTGAACTGCTGCCCATGTCCTCCTCCTCCTCACTGTATGACCTATGACCAGTCCCTTTTCTCTGCTTTGTTAATCTGTACAATGGTGTCGGTTGCTATGCCTGGCTCTCCTTGCTGCCCAGGATTCCTGGGGTCACTATCTCTCCTCACGCCAGCCAAACAAAACAGTACAGGACCATTCCTGGCTGGGGATCCAACTACTCAGATCCCTCTGCTCCTAGCTTGGGGACAAACAAGATCTTCCCAAGTGATGCACAAACACACCCCTCCTTGTCTCTTACTTTTAGGAATTCAGAGAATGAAAGATATAATCTATCATTGGCTTCTGAAGGCTCTGAAGGGAGAGGTGACACTCTGCCAGTTTCCCAGGTTGGAGGGCAGGAAATGTGACTTCGCCTGGGAATATCCTGCTTCCACAGAAAGCCTTTTGGGTCACAGAGCTACCTAGAAGGTGGAGGAATACCCAACTAAGTATCGGAGGCTTCCCCAAAACTGAAGAGGGTTTTGACTATCAAAACCAGTCCGTGTTTCCATGAGACAGAACTGTGAATAATAGGCCTTATAACTTCATAGAAATCATTGAGCCAATGTGATAAATTAAGCTAGATATGTTCTGAACCCAGACTCAGCTCCTGGGGGTGGAATGGGATTCTTTGCTTGAAAGGGAGCGTCTCCTCACTGGAGTGTTTAGAAGGAGATTGGATGCTCAGGGAGCGGCAGAAAAACGTATCCGCCAGGTTCTGTGCAAGAAGTGAAAAACAACTCTAGGTATCTGAAGTAGAAAGAGACCAAAGACGTGGAATTAGTTGACTAAAGCTCTAGGGAAGGACTGGGGTTGACTGAGCTTTCGGAAGGCCTCTCGTAACACCATGGAGCTGACCCTTCAGTGGAGCTGCTCCCCTGAGGCCGGCCCTGGGGCTACTGAGTTGCAAATCACACCCATAGCCATGCTACTGAGTCGGGAGTTGAGACCTGGTAACTAGCCCTGCAGCTGTGCCCCTGTGACCATCTGCTTGAACTTTATCTCAGTGCTGGAGATGGGGGCCAGAACGTGGTTTTCAGCCACTGTGTCCACCACAGCTGCTTCTCAACACCTAATGGCCATCGGAATGCAGCCATATTTCTACAGCCTTCCTTTTCAGTAGAAAAATAACCAAAAGGAGCAACAAGGTATCTTCCACCTCCCTTTTGTCCCCCAAGTCTCCTGCAAGAATATTGAATTGGAGAACTTAATTCACACACAGAATAATAGCTATAAGGAAGCCTGAGGAATGTGATTTGAGCTTTGCAATCTTTGCAGTGCAGGAAGACACCCCAGAAATGGGACAGAGTGGAGGGTGAACAACTGATCCACAGTGTTCACTGGAGCAGGCCTCCTGCATTGGAAGGAGGCCACCGCCTCGTGCACTGTGCCCATAGGCGTTGCCGGTTCGCTCACCTTATCCCCGTTTTCCTCTCAGCAGGGGGTGTGGAGACGCACTGTGGCTGGATCCAATGTGCCTTGTGTGCACATCAAGACCAGCAGGGCGATAAATTATGTGTAGATTTGATTTAGTACTTATATGGTATGTGTGTATATGTTGTGTGTGTGTGTGTGTGTGTGTGTGTGTGTGTGTCTGTGTGAGAGAGAGAGAACACAAGACACTACCATTCTTGTTCTTGGAGTAACATTGATGTTAAACTATTCAAATAATTCTATGTCCCTAAGATAATAGAGGTCTTAGATATACATACATAGACCTGGGTTTAAAGCTCAGCTCTGGCACTGTGTGACCTTAGACTAGTTGCTTGTCTTCTCTGAGCTCACTTTTTTTTTTCCCCTGTAAAATGGAATTAATGATATGGACTTTGTAGGGCTGTGGCCAGGAATAAATGAGATGAAAACTGGAAAGAGTACAGGAGAAGTGAGCTCAGCAAAAGAGAGTCCAGGAGGGGGAGGGCGTGCATACAGCCCACACGACAGCTCTAAGGAGACACACCCTCACAACCCTGGTGGAGTTTCTGGCACAAGTAGGCAGGGGGCTCTCATGGCCATCTCCAATGTCCTGGTGAATACATTTTGCAGGAACATGCCAGGATATTGACTGTCCCTAGGCTAAATATCAGTTGAATCATGGTGTTTGAAAAGGAGAAGTGATGGGATGTTTTTCTTTGTCAGGGAGCCCTCTGTAAACCCTCAACTGATTTGCGCAGCACATGTTAACAGAGATTGCAGCTTCCAAACAGAAGGGGTCACACAAGTAGCATCGTAAGAAGGAAGGACAGCCAGAGGTTTTATATAATTCATCAGAACCTTTGTTTTCTAAACTGGAGCTTAAGGCCCATTAGTGAGGAACAAAATCAGTTTGGTGGGTTGTGACCAGCACTTTTCCAAATGAAAGACAATAGAAGGGGAAAGAAGAAAAGTGACAAGAGATAAGAAAAGAGAATTTGAAAGGGCATCTTAGTAAAAGTACTGTTTTGAGAAACTATTGTTTCAGTTCACAGATGAGTGTGTGTGTGTGTGTGTTGGGTCACAATGTGAAATGCACATGACTTGGCTCTGGATTGTTGCTAAAAATATTTGTGTAGTAGCCATCAAGATAACCAGCCCCCTACTTTGGAGTGGGAGGAATGCTGATAACCAACCTGCCATACAATTTGCAACAAAAAGGGATTTGATTGAGAATAACTTGATTGCCCAGGAGATGAGTTTATATCGGGAAGTTCCTCAGCGGCCCCACTGCTCGCCTCCCGTCTCCTGTGGGCCAGGTGAGGCTAGCCCGGCAGGTGACCCACTGTCGGGCGGTGAGGGTGTCTCTCCTTAGAGCTGTGGCATGACCTGCGCGCACACCCTCCAAGTCCTGGCCTCTCCTGCTGAGCTCACTTCTCCTGGGTCTCCAATCTGCTCTCCTCCACAGGGCTGCTGCCTTTCTGCAGCGCCTCTCCCGCCATCGCACCTGTTTCTGCTGCTCAATGGCTTTCTGCTCTCAGCCAGCAAATGAGTCCCGGCACTTCACAGTGTGCACACAGCTGCTGCTGCTGTTCACAGCCCCCGGGGCCGGACCTTTCCAGGCTCTCAGGCTCTCTCATGGCCCTTAATCAACAAGACAGCTGTGTGAGGCAGGACAGGAAGATTGATACTGGGTACCAACGGGGTTCATTTGGCCAAGTTTCTTACCCTCTCCAAGCTTTAATATCCTCAGCTGCACAATGGGCATGAAAATAAGTGTTCTGTCTCTTCATCAATATGTTGTAAGCACCACACAAGACAATCCAGTGACTATTAAAACCAGTGATGTTCTGGGTATGCCAGGATAGTTCAGCAGGTTGAGCACTTCCTTTGGATCCATGAAGTCTAGGGATCGAACCCCGGCCCTGGTCTGTGTGAACCCATACGCTGAACTGAGGCACAACTGGTAACTGCAGGGATGGTGGAGAAGGTTCTCACCTCCCATGAGGGAGGCCCCCAGTTCAGTTCCCACCCCCAGTAGCCCTACATCCACCTGTGTGGAATGAAATCATGTCACAACTAATGATGTACAACTATGGTGACTGCTCTGGGCCCTCCCTCTCTCTTCTCTTTTACTTTCTCTCAAACAATAAAATAAATCTTCACAAAACAAAAACGACAAAACAGTGCCATCCTTCAAGGAGCTGTACGTGTTGACAGGGTTTTGTGCCACTGTGACCCTCCCTGTCATAATGACTCGTCTTTCCCGCCCGCTCTCCCTCCTTTTCCTTGGTGCTGCTTAGAGCGGCCCACCCAAAAGCTGTTGGGAGCCGGTCAGGAGCCTGAACGAAAAGGTTTCTGGGGCCCTTGACAGCAAGGCCTCAGCTCCCCTTCACCTCCCCTTGTGATTATCTATAGAAAAGAATGTGTACGTGCAACCTCACATTCCGGCCAGACCAGTTGATTGATTACTAGGTCTGGGGTTAAAAGGATATGTATGGGGAAGGGTCTATTTGTTCCTGTTAACAAATCTGCTTATGCTAATGAATAACCCACCCTGTACCCAACCCACCCTGTCTCTTCATCTCTTCCCTATTCCTTGTAATGATGTTAACTTCTGCTATATAAGGCAAACAATGAAGCTATTCGGGGCTGCTCCCTCTGAGGACAGTCCAAGCCATTTGGTCTGTCTATTAATTCCCACCGCTCAAACTCAGGGACTTTGTTCAGCCAGGCTGTTTCCTGGTACAAAAAGCTGTGGGATCCTATGTGCTGTGGTCCTGCTCTTGAGGAAAGGACCAGCAGGGGACAACTCTCACCCCCTAGCAATCCCACACCATCTCATGTTTGGTGCTATCTGGCTTCTTTACCTTGAACCCTCCTGAGTCAAAGGGACCCTCCACCGCCACTTACAATCAGTTGAGTAAGACAAGGAAGAACGTCTAACTTGTTAATGCCTGTTCTATGTGAGTTACTCTTATTGGAATATCACTTGACTCCTGGATTGGTAACAGGATGGCTTGTTCCCTCTACTGGTTTTACATGATAGGTTGACACACCCTAAGCCCCAGGCACAGCTCTGAACTGGGTGTTGTAGGTAGATGTAAGATCCAGAGGACCAGGAAGATGCTCCTGAAAATCAAACCAGGAATCGGATGCTTAAGATACAGAAAACACTGCCCAACAGTACTTTCTAAGAAGATAGAAATCCTCTACACCATGGTGTCCAAACTTCTGGCTTCCCTGGGCCACACTGGAAGAAGAGTTGTCTTGGGCCGCACATAAAATACACTAACACCAATGATAGTTGATGAGCTTTAAAAAAAAAAGTCACAAACAAATCTTATAATGTTTTAAGAAAGTTTACGAGCTTGTGTTGGGCTGTATTCAAAGTTGTCCTGGGTCTCATGAGGCTCACGGATCATGTATTGCACAAGCTTGCTCTATATAATACAATGCTAATACCATAGCGACTAGTCATGTGTGGTCACTGAACACTCATGTGAGTGCTAGTGTGACCAAGGAACTGATGAGATGGCCAGGGGCCATCACATTGAAGTGCATAGTCTGAGAATCTTCTAGTCTCACCTCCCCGGTGTCCCCTGGAATCTGGCCCCCCTGAGTCATTGGTTTCTATGGAGGTCCTGAGTCTGAGAAAGGTGAGCAGGAAGCTTTCTATGAGCCCCTGAGCCCTGGCCTCTCGCAGTCCCCGGTCCTTGCAGCCTTCCTCCTCCAGCATTCAGCGGCTCCACGAGCCGAGATGTAGCGCAAAGATGGGTGGGTAAATACACCTCAAGGAAACCAACAGCAAGAGCAGGTGATGAAGGGAACGGGGCTCCTGCTGAGACAACCCTGCCTAATAAGGTGTCACAGGCATCAGTCTTTGGACAAGGACACTTTATGCCTGGGTCCAGCTCCCTCCCAGCCCCAAAACCACCACATTCTTTTCACTAGTTGAGGGTCATCTGCAGATGTTGCCTGTCATTCCAGGATGAGCTGGGCAGACGTAAACTCATTTTTCCATGAGTCCTTTCAAAATAAACGAAGGGACCCCAGGCTGATACACCATGACCATGGGGCCATGGTACCCACCCGAAAGCAGAGAGTAGTCCTAGAAGGACAAGCATCAGGACAGGTGAAGTGCAGAGCCCTGGAATCCAGACCCACCTCTGCTGTGACCTCGCTCCCCTGTGTAGGTCACTTGCCGGGACGTGGCTCTCCCATTTGTTATTAATATATAGGATAAAAGCCGCTTGCCCGTGCTCCACACAATGGCCCACAACAGGTGCCCGGTTGTGCGTCCCATATTCATGGCGTCATTGAGTAATTCAGCCGTCCAGCTGGTATGGCCAGAAATGGCTGGAACTGGGACCAAGCCCTGTGTGTGGCCACATAGAGAATCCCATACACTAGAGAACCTGCTGCTAGAAATGAAAGGGGTGAGCTTTCAGAGTCCAAAGTGGAAGGAATCCCCTTTCTTCTGCTGCTCGCGGCAGGGCAGGCTGGTTTCTCCCCTTCCCACTAGCACAGGGTCTTCAGGATTCCAGTCGGTAGCCACAGCCCTTCTCCCAGCATGCTTTGTAACTTCAGGCCTCAGTTCCTTTGTCTGTAAAATGGGGGTGGATTTTCTCCCAGCTGTGCCACTCAGAGGGACATGTGAGGACATTTGGGGACTCTGCTCCACAAGGAAGATTTTCCAAGTTATCAAGTTTCCCCTTCCCCATCTCTCCTGTGAAGATTCTGATTAAACTCCAGAAAAATGGGGCAACCTGCAGCTCTGTCTCTTCTGTCTCCTTCCCTGCTCACCCCCTCTCTTCCCTGCTGTCCCCAGCTTGCCTCTCTCATTCCTCAGCTGTGAGGGGAAATTTGCATATTAATTTAAAAATGATATCAGTGATTAGCCATAACCTGTCATGTATCATCCAATGCATCTGGACCTGGATTAGATTCAATATTGCCACAGACAAAAGTACAGGAGGGGAAGGCACTAAATAATTTAAACTCATTATTCTACTAATCCTCGGGCTTGGCTGGGCTCCCTGGAGGTGAGTTAGGAGGTAATTGAAAACACGAAGAGTCGCTGAGAAGACATTTGAGAATGAGCAGTGCCGAGCCGGGGACAGCATGGGACTTGATGTTTTCCCCCCTCATTTACCCATGAGGAGGGAAGGCTAGCGGCCAGGTGAGGGAGAGCCTCCAAGAGCAGGCCAGGGTGCCGTGTTTTAGGACAAGGGGCAGAGCCACAGGGACCAGTGAGGCACAGTGTCAAGCCCAGGACAGGAGAGCCTCTCCGCCCCGCTGCAGGGCTCCAGGGGAGGGAGGTAGTGGGAGGACGTGGCAAGGCCCCTTCTGCAGACCCCTACCCACCGTGCCCCTTCCCGGGGTCTTTTCAGCCTGGTGCCTAGCAAATGAGAAAAGCAGAGTTTGCCAGCAGGCAGCTCAGGCTTGTGTTCGGTTTCATCTGAACACACAGTATCTTTTTTCCAAAGATGAATTTCACGCTAACACTGTCAAGTCAGGAAATGTCACTTAGAAAAACGGGGTTTCTGCTTTCCTTGATGGAGCATATGTCTGGCAGCGCTGGTTCCTGGAACCAGGGTGGGCTGTGGCTGAGGTCAGCATGCACATAGGTGGAGCCTGAGGGTCCATGAGACCCACCTGATGGGCTTCCCTCCTTTCTGGGACTGCCGCAAGTCCCCACGCACCTGTGTGTGCAATGCCTTTTCAGAGATAAAGGTCCTTCCATGCAGCTCCCAGGAAATGGATCGGCCGCCCTGTGAGTACTAATCAGAATCCCCGACGCATCGTCACCCAGGTGTTACGAGGTCAGCCACACGCTGTCAGGGGAACCAGTGCTTCCAGACACGTGCTCAGCACCGGGCTGACAGGAGATGGAAGATGTGGGCTTTCGTGCACGGTGTCTTGGAAGGGAGATTGGCTAGGTCTATAATGAAGACAATAAGGGAGCTATAAGAAAGAACTTGACAACAGGGCCATGCAAAGACAGATTTGCTGGGGTTTCCAGCCCCGGAGGAGTTCCACAGAGATGGGTGGCTCTTGTGGCAGAGGTTACGGGACAGCCCCGCTGTGCAGAGGGCAGCCTGTGTATGCCAGGAACAGAACTTCTGCGGGACTGGGCAGAAACACAGGGCTCTGGGCTGCGGGCAGCGGCTGCCAGGAATTTGCTTAGCAAAATGCCCCTGGGCGGACTGCCAGCCGTTTCTGAATCCCTGTTTTCTCAACCGTAAAGTGGAGCTGATGGAGCTTCCTGTCCTCTCTCCGTCCAGGAGCAGAGAGTAGGATGGACAGAGCAGCAGCCTCCTCCACAGGGAACTAAGAGGAAAGGCGAGGGGCGTGCAGGGCTGGAGTCCCATTCTGCCAGGTGCGGACTCATAGGCCACCCACCACCCCTCCCCTGGAGGTGGAGCACCTGGCAGCAGTCAGGAGGGACCCTGTCACCTGCCACAACCCAGGTGCTGGCTCATGAGTTCTGCTTATTGCCACTGTTGGGGTGATCTGCCACTAAGTAATTCAGCCAGGCAGGCTGAGCCTTGCCCCGCCCAGCCAGAGATATGGCGGCGGGCGTGGCTGCATCCTCCCCCCTGCGCCCGCCCCACGCCCGGCTTACACTCATGAAGTGCTCATTGCGGCCAGCGCGTTGAGCAAGGCGCGGTCCTCTCTGGGCCTCCATTTGTTCATTTGTAAAACGGGGACTTAGGCCACTGTTCACAAGCATAGTATTTCCTGTTTCTTTCCTGAAAGCTCCCCACCCTGCTTCCCTCTCAAAACAAAACACAAAAAACAACAAAAAACAACAACAACAACAACAAAAAGGAGAGAGAGTGGGCAGTGAAAAATCACACTGGATTTTCATCAATTAAGACCTCTAATTACATGAGAATCATTTCATTAATTGTTTCCACCCGATGGAGCCTCAGCTCTATGAAGGGGGTTGAAAGTCCCTTGATTGCTACCTAAGTGATTAAAGGAAATGAAGCTAAGTAAATCCCCAGCTTCTGTCTCACACGGAGACTGACAGGCTTGTTAGCACACTCAGAAAATGACCTGTGGTTGACAAGCTCTCTTGGGTAGAGAATGAATCTTGCATTTGGGTTCTGTCCCTGCAAATCAGGTCCAATGAATCACTGCTTGAGTGGGCCCCACGGCGCTATGCAGTTTCTTATCGCTGGCATTAGGCTTCCTGTGTTTACAAGCCTATCTTTCCTGGCTAGCAGTCAGCATCTCCCCACTGGTCTTGCCAATGTCTGCCCCAGAGCAGGCCCTTAGAGAAGGATGGTGAATAAATGAATGAATGGTGTGTAGTATATCCTAGAGCCATCCATCCACTGAGGTTTAGGGATGAGAGGCTCTGCCTAGTTTATCTTCAGTATATTCATGCTGAGCCACCCCTGCTGGGGGCTTCTGCAATGCCAGGTGTTCTGGGACTTCAGGTTAAGCCTTGGTTGCTCCCTTTGCCATGCTCCTCACCCCCCAGATCTGCTGTTCTGCATCATAAAACCTTGGTGATCAGTGCCAGGACTAGGGTGAGGCCAATGACACTTGCTACAGTACAAATTTAAGAGCCATACCAAATTGCTCAGCTATCAAACAATATACATATTTTTTACAGTTTATTTATTTTTTGACACAGAGAGAGAGAGAGAGAGAGAGAGAGAGAGAGAGAGAGAGAGAGAGAGAGATACAGAGACAGAAACAGAGAGAGAACTGAACTGGGGGAACTCCTCAGTTCAGTATATGGTTCCGCACGGGCCGGAGCCAGGATTCGATCCTCAGTCCCTGGCGCTGCAAAGTGAGCGCTTAACCCACCGAGCCATCCCGGCTTCCCCTCAAACAATATTTTAAAGATTTGTTTTAGTGTCTTTTAGGGGTAGAAAGTGAGAAAGAGAGAAAGAAGGGGGGCAGAGCAGTGTCCATAGTTGTACATCATTAGTTGTGACATGGTTTCATTCCACACAGGTGGATGTGGGGCCAGGTGGGGTGGGAAGCAAACCAGAGGCCTTTTGCACAGGAGACAAGAACCTTCGCTGCCATCCCAGAGGTTACCAGTTGCACTGTAATTCAGTGGAAGGGGTTTGCCTGGGCTGAGGCCAGGAATTGAACCTTGAAAGTCGTGATTTCGAGGCAAGGGCTCAACTGCTGAGCAAATCCCGGCATCCCTTCAAATAATATTGTAATGTAGTATGTCAGAAAATCAAAATGAATGCAAAAAATTTACAACAAACCAAACAAAATTTTAACTATAGTCAGGATCCGATCCTGCACTTGCAAGACTACCTCACTCACCTCACCCCAAACAAATCTTGGTGGAGATACTATATCAAAAATAGCTCAGACTGGGAATCTAATAGTAACATTTCCATCCTTTGGCTATGACTTTGGGCCCTTGGTTTCCTTAGAAAACTTTGCCTGAGGGCTACTTGTTTTCAAATCACAAGGTGGGTGGGGGTCCCAATATGTGACATCTGTGTCCCCTTCCTCACCATCTGTTAGAATTTGAACTCTTCAGACTAGATGGTCATTGCAGATGCCAGCTGGTCTGGAAGACAAGCATTTTAAAGAGAGTGCACAGAGCTGAGCTGGCCTTATGGTGGCCCGCATAGCATGTGATGCGGTGGCCACATTCTTCAGCTCTTAGAGTCAGGCCCAGCCATAATTCTGCTGCTCCAAGGGCCATGGGGTGGTGTGTGCTCTATTTGGGATATCTGTCCTGAGAGGGACCTTAGAGATTCTCCAGGCCTGATGGTACAGGAAGATGTCCCACCACAGGCACATTTGGCAACGTCTGGAGACATTTTTTGTTGTCAAAGTTGGGAAGGAGACTACTGTTAACATCTAGAGCAAGCTTGTCCAACCCTCAGCCCACGGGCCACATGCAGCGCAGGACGGCTTTGAATGTGGCCCAACACAAATTCATAACCATCTTAAAACATAATGAGATTCTTTTTTCGATTACTTTTTTTAGCTCATCATCTATTGTTAGTGTTAGGGTATTTTATGTGTGACTCAAGACAGTTCTTCTTCCCATGTGGCCCGGGGAAGCTGAAAGGCTGGACACCCAGCACTATTCAACTATATCCCAGTGTCTAGAACAGCTGAGCACAGTGGTTCTCAAAGTGGGGTCCCGGGCCAGCAGCAGCAGCAGCAGCAGCTGGAAGCTCATTAGAAATGCACGTCTTTGAGCTCCACCCCTGACTCACTGATCAGACACTCTGGGGTGAGCAGGGGGATGTGCATATTAACAAGCCCTATAGAGAATTTTAAGGCATGTCAAGACTCAGCCACCACCCAAGCACATGGCAAGTGCTCACCCAGTGTTTGCTGAGAGCATGAACGACTCCTGCGGGCGGATCCTCTTCACCCAGTTTACAGGAACAGATTCTCCATGGGCTCCGTCTCAAATAGGATCTGTCTCTGTATTGAGGATTTGTCATTTTGAGCCAAAGAGGGATTTTCCATTCAGCCTGTGAGCCCCAGCTTGAGAGCTCAGGGCTCATCACAATGAACCCAACCCTGGCTGTCTGGCTACAGAAGGAAGTACCTGGCTGCTGCTGGCTTATTTCATTCAGCATGTAGAGGCTGTTAGTGAAACAGAACGGCCCTTACATTTTCCCCTGATACCGGAGCTATTTTTCTTTTCTTTGACCTGGGAACCTCAATCAGCAATATTCTGGTAAATTGTTTCTAAGGGACAGGAGGGCGTGGAGTAGAAGAAAGGCTCTTGATCTCCACCCTTATGAAGAAATCAAGTATTCTCGAACCATAATAGGAGAGGTCAAGGCTAGCTCTCAGGAAGAACTTTCTGAAAGCCAAGGAAAATGATAGGGACCCAGGGAAATATGAGATCCTTTCTCATAAATGTGTGAGTTGGAGTTGGTCACGTGTGTGTGCAGAGGGACTGGTTGAGAGGTGGCTACCTTCTAAGAAGGGGTCAGAAGACCAGTTGTCCCCACTCACGTGTGGATTTGAACCTCTTTTTTTTTTGTGTGTTCCTCTACCTCTCAGTTTCTCAGCCTTGGTACTATTGAAATTTTAGACAGAATAGCTCTTTATTGAGGAGGTGGCCTTGTGCGTTGTAGGATGTGTAGCAGTATCCCTGGTCTCTATTGTCTAAACTTTTGGCTTCCCTGGGCCACACTGGAAGAAGAATTGTCTTGGGCCACATATAAACTACACCAACACCAATGACAGCTGATGAGCTAAAAAAAAAAAAAAAAAAGAAAATTCTCGTAATGCTGTAAGAAAGATTACGATTTTCTGTTGGGCTGCATTCAAAGCCATCACAGGCCACGTGTCGCCTGGGGGCTGTGGGTTGGACAAGGTTGGTGTAAACAATAAATATAATACATAAGTGAACTATGTAGTAGGGTAGAGGCGATAAGTGCTATTAAAAAAAAGAAATATAAGAGCAGAATAAGTGGGAATCAAGACTTGTCAGGGGAGGGAAGAAGAAGGATTGACACTTTAAATATGAGTCAGGCCTTGTTGCACAGGGTGACCAGCCATCCCAGTTTTCCAGGTCTGTCCTGGTTTTAGCACTGAACGCCTCTCATTCTGGGGAACCTCAGAGTCCCAGGCAAACTGGAACACTTGGTCAGCCTACCTTGAGATAATATCCTAGGAAAGACTGGAAGGAAGGATGCAGTGGTCCATGCAGACATCTGAGGGAAGAATATTCCAGACAGAGGGAACAGCCAACACAAACCCCTGAGCAGAGAGCTTGTCCATGTGTGTGAGGATCAGTAAAGAGGCTGAAGGGAAGCAATTGGGCAGGAGGTCAGAGAGGTAATGGGTCAAATCATGCACCAGTGGAGGTCACTGGCTCTGACTACCTTAAGAAGCTGGCTGGCTGCTACAAAGTGGGGGCAGGGAGGAGCATGTCTAAAACTCTGGATGCAATTGGAAGGTTTTGAGCAGAGGATTCATGGTCTAACTCATGTGTGGATCACTCTATAGCTCTTGCATTGGGAGTAGACAGTCCGGGGAGTGTCTTAGACTGCCTTTTCCCCCAATGCAGAATCTAAGACAAAGATTCGATGCAGGTGGTTTATTTAATATGTGATCCCATGGAGCAAAAAGGGAAGACAGGAGACTGAAATTGGAAAAGTAAAGCGAAAAGGGGAGTGCACTAAGGAACTGGTCACGAGCATGGGCCACTGGAGTGTGATTTTGACAGACTCTGGGGAGAAATACATCTCAGAACTGTCAGCTTGGGGAATAAAAGGAAGAAGCACCATTCCACTGTCTTCCTTCCCTTATTGGCCAAGTGTGGCCTCACCGGCTTTAACTATCACACACTTCTGGGTTGCTCCTGTGTGTGTGTGTGTGCGCACGCACATGCTCATGTGCTCATGTGCATGTGCTGAATGGGTTCCTGCCAGTACCAACACTTCAGTGTCTGAGAAGCCCCAGCACAGGAAGCGAGAGGTGTACGGCCTGGACTTACGTTCGGTGCTGTTAAATGTGCTGCGTAGTGCTGCTTGCAGCATGCACAGGGCTGACTGCTGTAACCGTGGCTGCAGTGAGAAGTGGAGACAAGAGGGTGTGAAATAGTACAGAAGAGCTGTTTGGTACAGTCTGCCCCTTGAAATGCTCAGATTTTCTTGGGCCCTCCAGTATGTCTAATCCATCACAGAGTTTCCTTCATGGTAATAGCTGCCTACAACATCTCTGTCCACATTGAATCCAGGACGGTAAGTGGAATGAGCTTTGTCCCTGTGATTGCAAGAGACCATAATTGGTACTCATCATCTCCCTCCAACACACATCCTAGATTTCCCTCTCCCTGGGCAGCTGGTCTGGGTTGGCTGCCTGGTGAGATGCTGTTGAGGCTTATCTCAAGC
Source organism: Craseonycteris thonglongyai (assembly GCA_004027555.1). NCBI lineage: Eukaryota > Metazoa > Chordata > Mammalia > Chiroptera > Craseonycteridae > Craseonycteris > Craseonycteris thonglongyai. The sequence goes on along the minus strand of PVKE010013163.1, from coordinate 12,973 downwards.
GGTCTGATCTCCTAGTTGCCTTGCTATCACCAGGCTGTGATTACAGCCGTTGTATTTATCATTGACAGGCATGGAGGTCCAAGAGACAGCTCAGTGTATCCTTGCGCTCTGGACTTGCTCCTCCATGCCTCCGGTATGGAAGAGCAACCTTAGCTCCTCATGGTTGTCAGGGCCAATTTCTTCTACCCGTATGGTAACTTCTTTCTTTGCTTTCTTTTCTACAAGCAGAGGGAGCCCAATGTGACCATGTTGTTGTCATAGCTTCAAGGTCAGCATCCCCTGGTGGAAGTGTATTCCCTCCCTGAGAATCTGTCAGAGGCCAAGGTTATGGGGGGCAGGAAGCAAACATGCTTTAAGTGGTTCGTTAGGACTGGCAATGAGAGTGGCACCATTCATCAACCATTGGTCCAGCTTGTATCCTAGCAGCTTACACCACACATCTGAAGAGTATTGTCAACTTAGTTTGTGTTTTCCCTTTCACACACGCTCGTATGTGTGTACATAGGCACAAATACATGTATGTACACACACACACAAGACCATGGACCGAGGCCTCTCCCAACTGTGACAATCCGTTTTCTGTGAGATGCCCCCACTTACCCCCCAGTCTTTTCCATCCTCTGGCCCCTCCTCACACCTTCTGTCCTCCAGCCTCTGGGCAACTCCTGAGAACACATAGCTGCTCTACGTAGTGGAGTTGCTACTATCCTGCCCTCCCTGAGCATAACGTTAAACCCACCTTCTAACTCAAGGCTTTTTCTTCATCTGATCCTTATTCTCCACTTTCTAGGATGCCTTTGTGCGTGTGTGCATGCACGCACACACACGCACACACTAGCATTCTAGACACTACCTAATGGACACAGAAGCTAGGTCTCAGCTAAAGTGTGTTCATTTAAGCCATACGTTGCATAATAAATAACTTGGCAGGTCTTTGTGACTGGGTCCTGGGAGAGAACCTCTCAACCTTGGAATTTCCCATGTTATTCACAGCACCCAAGATTTTGCTAGCAAATGACTCAAGATGGGGATGGGGCGGGGGGGGGGGCATTCCAGAAAGACCAAACATGTGATTAGATGGTTGAGACTTTGACCTGGGAGGGGCAGGTTGAGTTCCATCTTGTGGCCGTGTTTCATTCATGCCTATGTAATGAGATCCTAACACAAATACTGTCTACTGTGGCTCTAAGTTGGTGATACACAATAATGTGCTATAAGGGTGATGCGTCCTGAGGACACAGAAGCTTCATGTTTGGAACCCTTCCAGATCTCATCTGTGACCTTCTGATAGCTAGTCCTGATTTGTGTCCTTTCTAATAAAACTGCAATTGCAAGTAGAACGTTTTCCTTAGTTCTATGAGTTGTTTTAGTGAATGATCAAATTTGAGGGGGTAGTGGGTGCTCCTGAATTAACAGCCAGTTGGTCTGAAATAAAGGGGCCTCTAGGGGACCCCCAAAATTATAGCTAGTGTCTGTAGTGAGGGCAGTCTTTTAATATATTTTATTTATTTATTTATTTTGACAGAGAGAGAGAGAGAGAGAGAGAGAGAGATACAGAGACGGAGAGAGAACTGAACTGGGGGAGCTCCCAGTTCAGCATATGGTTCCACATGGGCTGGGACTGGGACTCGATCCCCGGTCCCCAGCGCTACAAAGTGAGCGCTTAACCCACTGAGCCATCCCGGCTTCCCCAAGGGCAGTCTTTTAGGGGACTGTGTCTTTAGCCTTGGAGTTTGACCTAATTCCAGATGGTTAGCATCAGAATTGCACCCAAAGCTGGGGGGGGGGGGGGGCTGGAATGATAAACCTATTGGGGATAGTCTACAAAGAATCCAGGTTGAGGGAAGAGAACAGAAATGACCCACAAAAGGCAGATGAAAACCTCTCCACCCCACCCTCCCCATTGTTTAGTGTATGCCGAGGCAGACTTGATAGTCAGTGATCTGTACTGTTGAGATATTAAAATGCTTTCATCTCCATCTAAAGAGCTGCTGCCCTGCGTCTTCCAGTGACCCCTCCTGCCTCTCTTCCAGGACCCCCCCCAACCCCCACCCCACCGCCCCATGCTGACCACAGCGAGCTCCAGAAACTCAAGTGTAACATGGTACAGCAGGAGCCTGCAAGCCACAGCCACTCTGCGTGTGGTAAAATATTTTGAATTTCAGGCCTGAGTATGAGGGTCTCAGGGCGGGGGTGGGGTGGGGCTTTGCCGGCAGCACCAACCCCAGTTTCCAGTCCCCAGTCCCGCAAATACCTTTTCAAGAAAGAGCAGTGAGTCTGTGGGCTATAAGGACTACACACAGAACATACAAAACAAGCGACTGAGAGTGAGACATTCAGTCAATGCCGTTATTTGGCAGCATGTAGATTTCGAAGCAAGCTACTTGTCAGATTGGATTCAATATATATTTTTTCCCTTTTGCTACCTGCAGCCCTGAGACGTTGTTAGTGAGCTCAGACAGTGTCTCAGAATCTCTCGTATCAAGACGGGGCTCTAATTGCGCGGCTCCTTGACGCTGGATATTTTGGTCAATTGTAAAGCACATATAAATAAGCCTGTTCTTCAGGCACCGAGGAGAGTGGGGTTTATTAATTTAAATGAGTTGATTTGCTGGTCTCTGGAGAAAGACACCAGCATTATTTACTTGCTAGTCTCAGGGCATAATTTACAGCGAGCGTTCCCTTTATGCTTTAGCACCAGTTGACACTAGGACATACATTTCCTCAAGTTATTATTATTGTCATTCATTATTCATGGGATGTTGACTCAGTGTAACACAAGCAGTAGCAGAGAGACGTGGTCCTCGGGAAGCACAGGAAAGCCTGACTATTCCTGAGGAGACGTGAAGACCCTCTGGCATCAGAAGAGGGTGTCCCTGGGACTCATGTGGAGCTTTCCAGTGTCACTAAAGTCTCCTCCCAAGAACCAGGCTTTTGGCGGGGAGAGAGTCTAAGTGCAGGCTTTTCGGTGAGTTGGCCACAAATTGGGCTATTTGTTGACCTTTATTCAGACAAAGAGTCCAATAGGGTGGGAAAGGGTCAGGGCACAGGAACAGAAGCAGGCCCTGGGGTGGGGTGAGGTAGCAGATGTTTCCATTTGGGGACCATCCACTGGCCGTTTGCCAGGTGCTGGATTAAGAACGAAGGTCTTGGGCAAGTGGGCAGGAGCCTGGTGTTCGCATCGCTCCTTAGCTCCGCCCCCACCTAAGTTCGCTCCTCCCCCTCTTCCCTCTCCCACCCATGCTGGCCTCCAGTGGGGAGCAGAAGTATTTCTTTACTCCTCAGTCTTGCCAAATCATTGCGCAGCTTGGAGGCACAGGCCTGAGTGACAGAACATTTTAGACCTAGCAACAGAAAGCAATTAAGTGCCTTTTAGTGCTGCCTATAACTGTAATAGGAATTAGAGTTAAAGAGACAAAAAGGATTTTGTCTCTAGAGACTCGGGGGGATATCCAAGAGACGACTCAAGCCAGAGCAGCCGTGACTAGGTTCTTGTCTCTGCACAAGAAAGAATTCAAGAGCAAGATGGATGCAGGGACTAGAATGTTGAAAATGCAAGTACCCACTTGAGAGGAAAGTGCTGATGAACTCAGAGAACGAGTCATATGGAGGAAGTTAGGGTCAAGGGTATTTCCCTCCTAGGTGGGAACTGGTGATGTCCATTGACATAGCTCATTCATCTGCTCCCCTGGGTGGGACCCTCTGTTTCCAGCTTTTTCTTTCTTATCTGGCTCCTTACCTGGAACTGACTTGGCATCACGTGCATGATGGGAGTCATAGAAACATCACCTTCCCTCACCCCGACCCCAGGGCCTGCTTCTGTCCCTGTGCTCTGCCCTGACCTTTTCCCACCCTATTGGAGTCACTGTCTGAATTAAGGTCAACAAATAGCCCAATTTGTGGCCAGCTCACCACTAGTAACTGCAATGTAAATGAGACTATAATGACATTGTAATTAGCTAAAAGTCAGGTCCTGGTCATAGGGTTCAGCCTAGCTGGATGAAACCGGTTCTTGTTCTTCTGCAGGGACTGGATACAGTCCATTGTTACTAGTGTTTGTTTAACCAGGGAGGCACTTCACATTGTACCCCAAAGGGGATTGTCAATCTCCTAGGCTATCTTTCTTGCCTTAATTTCACAATGCCAAGAGGAGACAGGGTGACTGGTGACAATGTAGTGACATGCCTTGTTCCCTTCTTCCCTCCCTCAAGCATTTATTGAGCATCTCTTGTGTGCCAGATTCCATGCTCTATCCTTAAGGCATCCACTATTGCAGGTGGGGATGGGGTGGGGAGGAGAAGGGAACTGGGCGTGCAGGGAAGTTATTAGCCTCCCTAAGCCTCAGCTGCCTCATCTGTGACAGTGGCGTGCCACCCCCCACACCGATGGCTGTGAGGAAAATCCACATAGTGGTTAGCAAAGCATGCATACACATAAGCCATTAAGTTCTGTCATTAACAAGTGTTACTTATATACTCAGTGTACTGAAAAGCTATGCCTTCACCAGGCAACCATTTTTAGTTGAAATTTTCAATGAAACATACATGCACGCATCATAAATGTATAGTTTTTAATTCTCACAAACTGAATACACCCCTGTTATCTAGACCCTGGTCAAGAACTAGGCCCTCAGCACCCTCCCCTGCCACCTTCCCAGTCACTACCCTGCCCCCAAGGATAACGATTATCTTGACTTTTAACAGCATGAACTAATCTTGCCTGCTCTTGGCCTTATTATCTAAATGGAATTTCCCAGCCTGTACACTTTTACAGCTGACTTTTTTCATTCAACCTTGTGTTTGAGGGGTTTCATCCATCCTGCAACAGACTTGCATTTGTCTGTGAATTTTGGCACTGATCATATTTTCATGGAGCTCAGAGCCAAAGTAATGGCCCATCACTAGCAACTCTGTGGGACCACAGGAGAGAGGCACTCTGGGTACTCACCTTGTCCTTACTGTCCCCTCACCCACATTTTCTCACGTACTTCATTCTGACTGTTTTGGTGAAGCACAAGGATTTTGTCTCAAGTCCCATTTGGAATAATATGTTTGGGAAAATAATAACAAAAGTAACTAAATGAACTTCAGTTCTTCTTCCTTCTTCCCTAGTTCAGGGCTCCTGTGATGGTACAACTGTTTTAGGGAGATGAGGGTGAAAATGAGGCTGATGACGGTGGCATATGTATGCCCGTGCTCACTGTGGACCCGGTTTTATTCTAGCTTTCTGATCTGTACTGATGCATGAAATCTTCATCGCTTCTCATCACAACATACTGCCATCTCTATTTTCAATGAAAGGAACTAAGGCACAGAGAGGCTAAGTGTCTTGTCCAAAGCTACCCAGCTGGAAAGTGGTAAAGCTTGGATAAGAGCCCAGCCTGAACAGTCTGGTTCTGGACCCCGCTCTCAGCCAGCACCAAGTACTGTCATAAAAGACACCCGCTAAGCCACGTTTTGTCATCTCTTTCAAGGCAGTGCTCCTGGCTTGCCCCCTTGATCCTATGCATTTGTTACCAAAGCATCAATGACAAGCCTGATCTGCAGCCTCCCACAAAGGGGTCAGGCTTGTGTGTGTGAGTGCACGAGTGTGTGTGTGTGTGTGTGTGTGTGTGTGTGTGAGAGAGAGAGAGAGAGAGAGAGAGAGAAAATGGAATGTGAGCGAAGCCCTGATTTTAACGCAAATGAACCAGGCTGAAGGTTCCAGCTGCGCAGTGTTGTTCCACACCTTTCCCCCAGGCGACGGGTGTAATTAGGTGTCTTTCAGCAGAACCCTAAGCAGCCTTCAGTGGCTTCATCAGGTTTTTAATCACAGATGGAGAATCCTTGCAAATCAGGCGGACCTGTGTGTGTGTGGGGGGGGTGGGGGTGGGGGGTGGTGGGGGGTGTGGTGGGGGTGGGGGGTGGGCAGGGCTGTTACTGGAGCAGAGCATTTGCCCAGGGCCAACCAGGCCAGAAGTTTCCATTCACTGATGTGGCCAGGCTCTTTCAAAACCTTATTTCTTCACTTCACAGCCATCCCTGAAGTCAGGAGATATTGTTTCCGTTTTCCAGATGAGAAAACGGAGGCTCCAGGAAGATGGGTTAGTTACTGGAAGCCTGGGCAGTCCGGCTTGAGCAGGCATGAAGAGGGGACCGCAGTGTTAAGGAGAGAAATAAAGTGGCAAAGGACCAGGGCCCCCAGAGTAGGGGAAAGAGGGTGATATGGCTTCACCCTGAGTCGCAGCTGCTGGTGCAGAGGATGTAACCTGGCTGTCTTCTCCCTGAGCTGGGTAAGCCCCTTACCTCCAGGAGCTGCCACCACCCATGGGAATTACAGAGAAAACACATGTGGACCCTGGATGCCCAGGAAGAGCTGTCTCTGCTTCCTTCCTTGGGCCTTCATCTTCCTCTTCTTCTTTTTTTTTTTTTTTAATTTATTTTATTGTTTGAGAGAAGGTATGTGTGTGTGAGAGAGAGAGAGAGAGAGAGAAAGAGAGAGAAAGAGAGAGAAGGAGGAGGGCCCAGAGCAGTCTCCACAGTTGTACGTCATTATTTGGAACGTAGTTTCATCCTGCACAGGTGGATGTGGGGCTGCATGGGGTGGGAACCGAACTCGGACTTCCCACTTGGGAGGTGAGAACCTTCACCGCCATCCTGGCCGGTACTAGTTGCAATGCAGTTCAGCACATGAGTTTGCACAGCTGGGGCTGGGACTCGAACTCCAGACCTTGTGGTTGCAAGGCCAGCACTCAACCTGCTGAGCTATCCCAGCATCCCTGGGCTTTAATCTTCTTACCACTTGATTTTTTCAGTTAATTCTGTTGACAATTGGCCTGTGCTCTCTCCAGTAGCAACAAACGCCTGGTATTTATAAACCATCTTGTCCATAGTTGCCTGCAGAAGAAACGAAGTAACCAAAGCCTAGGCGGGGAAGATGAAGAAGAACCAAGCTCCAGGGACTACACAGGTGATGTTTAAAGAAGCAGAAGGGCCAAACTCCCCCCAACCCCAACACTCTGAAGAGGCCACCTGTCCTCGGCCAGTAATTCCTGTTGTCACACGTTAGGACACAGGATTGATGCTGTCACTGCTGGACATCCCATGTGCTTGGCATGTCTCAGTTATTAGCTCTAATCCCTCCTTCTCACATGCATGGAGCAAAGGCTCAGATGGGTTAAGCAGTCTATCTAAGGTTACACAGTTTACAAGGGGCAGAGCCAGGATCAAGCCTTGCTCTGGCTGACTCAACCCATGCACTCTCCTAATGCCACCTTGTACTCTGACAAGGGCCTTGAAGCATATTTGACTGCAATCAAATAGAATGTGACAAATCCCTGCACCCCTTGGGGTCCCCTACTCTCTGCCCAGGAGCTGTTACACATTGTGCCGTGGGGGTCCGCCCCTCTGGCTTCTGAGGAGGCCCCAGCAACAGGGAGCTCCGGTGGGGCGTAAGGTTGGGGCATCTTCTCTCTCCGCTTCCTTCTTGGTCAGTGACAGCAAACTGGCTGTTCCCCCACTGAAGGACACTTTCTCTCAACGTGGCCTTTTCTATACCACCTGACTCCTCTGTTGGGTACTGGAAAGCAGGCACCCCCATGCCCTTCTGCCCGCAGGGTGGTGACAGCCATGCAGCTGCAGCCCCCTGGGTTCTGCATAGCTGGTTGCCCTAGTCTCCGCCTTTATAAACAGTCTCTATGAAACGCTGCTCAAATTGTTCTTATCTAAGTTGCTTTCCGTTTCCTCTTGGGATTTTGACTGGTATAGTGACCTAATGTGTGCACACACACACCCCAGAAACAAGTTTTCAAAAACACTTTTCATTCTGCCATGCTCTACCTTTCCTCACCAAATAATTAAAATCTATTTCATGAGGCTTATTTTGGAAAAACAAAAACATTTAGGCCACAGCCATGGTAGATAGGGTCCATAGTGATCATCAGCCAATCCTATCTTTTGGGAAAAAAACAACAAACCTGAGGCTAAGAAAAGAAGTACAGTAGACTCTCAGTTAGCCAGCACCCATGAGGACTGGTAGATGCCACGTCAATGTAAGGAGACTCTTTGTTAACTGGAACTCAAGCAACTAGCACTCTCAAGCAACCGGCAAAATATCAAGAAACAGGCACGAACATTTTTCTGGTTGCTTGAGTTCCGGTTAATGGAGAGGCTACGTAATTGCTCAAGGACAACTTGCTTTAGGCACAGCCTGGACCAGAACCCAGACGGGGTGGCTGCTGGTCCTGCTTGCCGTGTACATACCAGCAGTCCCACTGACTCCTCCATGCTTTCCTCTCCTGTAGAACTGGCTGGAAGGGGGTTGTCTTCTTCCATATCTCCCTTTTTTCCTGGTCTCTTCCCAGGCTGTCACTTATGCTCCCCTCATGGATGACACTGCCAGGGTTTACAGAAGCCCTGCTTGTCAGAGCTGGAAGGTCCCCAGCCCCTCCGTCCAGCCCTCTCATTTTACAGGTGAGAAAGCATGTCATCAGAAATATGACATGCTACTAAATCAGCCCTGGCCCGATTCACAGCACAGGGGCTGAGGCTGAACATTATCAAAAGCAATGTGCAAATGCTCCTGCAGCTGGAGGCAAACCCATGGAGCCTTGTCGGGAGCATTTGTGGTCATGGGATGCCCCAAAAGTCAGGAGGGACCCAACCATGACCCGCCATAGCCCCCCCCCCCCCCCCCCCCCGCCAAAAGAAATGAGATCAGGAGAAAGTCATGGTGGAGGGAGGGAAGCCTCAAGTTTCACCTTGATTATAAGGGGCTGGGTTCCTGCCTGGGAATCAGCATTGCTGACTGGGGCCAGGAAGGCCAGGAAAGGGGAGGACTGAGTGGGTGAGGAGGAGGGCCCGAAATGAACCGGCAGATCATTCCCGTTCTCAGTGCGTAAAGTCCTCTCCCAGGCCTGTGGCCACTGTCTCCAGTGGGGAGCGCTCTAACCCTGTGGGTTAAAAAGCAGACTTTGGAGTGTGTGTGGGGGTGGAGGGGTGGGGGCAGAAAAAAATATTACAATTTCCATTTATCTTTATTTTTTACCTTTAATAAAAATGTTCCTTCCATGACTTCATAACCTGGCCCTCAGTCATGCATACAGAAAAGATAAATTAATATGTTTATGGGGGGGGGGGAGCGATTACAACGTGTTCCTTCTTAGGATGTAGATCAGAAAGGGTTCTTGGCCACTGCTCTGGGGGAGCAGGGACTCTTGAAGTGTGGTCTGCGGCACATGCACCTGGGCAGCCTGCTGCACCGGTCCCTGGGGGCGGGGCCTGCAAGCTGCCTGTGCCTCTCTGCAGGGAGGTGTCTAAGCCACTGACAATTGCTAGGGTCACTCTGGGCTTTGCCTCTGGGGCAGCAGGGAGAGTGGCTGAGTCCTCAGTGGTCCCCTGTGTTTCCATCCCCCGAGCTGTGTCTCACAGAGAAATAGGTCCTGGCAGCCCTGTCTTTTTTGCACTGTCCAAGGGTGGCCAGCCAAGGAGGGTCCACAGGGCTGACGTAGAAGGCTGTCCCCCTTCTCCAGTTTCCACAGGGCTACCTGCAGGCTAGCATGGCTCTGTGCTGCTTCTAGATTTGCCTGCTGGGGCTGCCTGGGCAGTGAGAGCAGCCCGGTGAGGGGAGGAGGGATGTGTGACTGAGACACCTCAGGACAGGCTAGGGCTTAAACAAAACACCCTGAGACTGGTCAGGGCTAGGAAGAACTCCTGGTGCGAAGGTCTTAAAGTACAAACTATAGAGGACCATTGTTGTGCTCCCAGATCATGATCCCGACGGCAACCAAGAGACCAACTCCGATGCAAGTACAAAGAGAGGTTTTATTGATACAAGCTCGAGCCCAGTCCGTCTGTCTCCCAGTACAATTAGGAGAGAACGGCACCGAGCCGGGGGCAGGCAGGGGAATTTAAAGAAGAAAACCGCAAGCGTGTGGGGTGATTGGATGAGGATAATTGTTAGGGACCATCCAGGTTAACAAAGAAAACTCCATTTCTAAGAACTTCGACTTCCCCAAAAGAGCACCAGTTATCAGAAGTCACATACATCCCTGCGGTTTGGCCTGGAGCTAAAAACTTTCTGCTCAGTAATACTTCCCGTATGACTCCTGCCCCTCCCTCGCTTAAACTGCCCGCTAGAGCCCGCCCATCCTCCGCCAATCCTGAGCTGCCACATACCCCAACCAATCACCTTTTGATAAATACCCTGCCAAGCAGATAGCCCTGCCCTCCTTTGTCCCTACTGCATATATACCGCTGTAACAGAAATAAAATTTGGAGGCTTGATCAGAATCCTGTCTTGCCTCCATTTCTTCGTGTCTCCTGTCTCTTGTCCTTCATAGGTTCCCCCCTCGAGCTGCGTTGTCGTGCCCGGGGCACAGATAATTGTATCAGGGAGTGGAGCAAGGAGCAGAAGTTGGGTGGGGGAGTTTCGTTCCTCCCTGATAAGAGGGGAGAGGCTTGAGTTCTCTCTCCTGGGGCCTTTGAGCCTCGCCTTCTCTGAGATGATGGCCAATTTCACAAAATGGAGTCCCAATTTACAAAATGGAGCCTCTTAGGTTACACACCATCTCCCGGAAAGGGAGGAGAAAGAGAGAGGAAGGGGGAAAGTGAAGTAGGGAAAGAAAAGACAAGACAGATGAGAGAGAGTAAGATGGAAACTGCAAGAGAAACATAGAGACAACTGCTGAGATGAGGACACAGGGAGGCAGGGGCAGCAGTCAGTATAGCACAGCTGCCCTTCTGGCAAGGCTGGGGAGTCAGTGGGTGGGATCAGGCTAATTGTAGAGTCTGTATATTCCTTTCCACGGGCCAACAGGGGCTGGAGTAGGACAGAGGAAGACTTCAGACCAGGGAGGCTCAATGTTTCTGGGACCTGGGGAAGGAGAGGAAAGGAATTTCCAGAGTCAGTGCTTTCCCATTGACTACTGCCACCAGGTTACATTCCTGTTTACCTCTGACTCACAAACCAGCAGATTACCGTATTTCTCTGTGTATAAGATGATATTTTTGTCTAAAATTGTTAGACCAAAAATTGGGGATCGTCTTATACATGGGAATAAACTGTATGTTGATTTTGTAATGTTGGGCTAGAAAAGTAGGGGGTTGTCTTGTACACAGGGGGTGAGGGGTCTTACAGAAAATAACGGTACTTACTGGGTGGTTTTAGCCAGGATGCTTGCTGCTAGTGGCATTTCCCTGGTGATGTGCACCCACAGGAATTCTCCAAGGTGATTACTAGAATTGCATCATCAGGAGTTTATCTTGGGAGCATTTGGGCTTTGCTGATTTAATCATCAAGCCCTAGAGTCTATGCCATGGGGGGGAATGTTTAGTCTGATGAGGAGAACTGGCCAGTCCAGTGTCTTCTCTCATAGGTCAGACCAGAGCTCATTTAAGAGTAAAAGGAAAAGGTACAGGGGAACATTTGTTTGCTTACTGGCCATTGATTTTCTTGGCAATAATTTGTAAGAAGATAGATAGGTAAGGAACCTCTTTAAAGTCATGTGCTTGGTATGGCTGGATGAGGGCTCGGGCTATTCTGGGGGGATGGCTCTTTAAACAAGTTTGCTGACTGCTCTAGGGCAGTGGTCCCCAACCTTTTTGGCACTTGGGACTGCTTTTGAGGAAGACAATTTTCCACAGACTCAGGGTGGGGATGGTTTGGGGATGATTCAGGTGCATTACATTTATTGTGCACTTTATTTCTATTATTATTATTACATTGTAATATGGAATGAAATAATTATACAACTCACCATAATGCAGAATCCGTGGGAGCCCTGAGCTTGGGTTTTGATATGAGTCTGCAAGCCGTTGATTTATTGTGGTCTCTGTGCAAACGTCTCTGCTAATGTTCATCTGTATTTGCAGCCGCTCTCCAGCACAAGCATCACCACCTCCGCTCCACCTCAGATCATCAGGCATTAGATTCTCATAAGGAGTGTGCAACCTAGATCCCCTGCATGCATTCACAATAGGGTTCCCACTCCTATAAGACTCTAATGCCTCCACTGATCTGACAGAAGGTGGAACTCAGGTGGTAATGTGAGTGATGAGGGGCAGCTGTAAATACAGATGAAGCTTCACTGGGTCGCCAACCACTCACCTTCTGCTGTGTGACCCAGTTCCTAATAGGCCATGGACCAGTACCAGTCCAAGGTCCAGAGATTGCGAACCCCTGCTCTAGGACATCTATCAGCCGATGAATGTCTGCTGTTTCACCGGTGATTCCTGCTCAGGTGGCCTGGCTTCCAGCCTGGACCAGCTGCATCTGGATGGACTTTTTCTGGGGTTTGGAATGCCAAAGACATCCTATCCAGATCCCAGGGGCATGAACCACTCCTCAAGGTTAATGACTCACTGTGCTGTTTGGAGACAGAACAGGCCACCTCTATGGGAAGCGAGGGGCAGCAGTGCCTGTCACAGCTCACTCATGTCCAGGCTCGCTCTCTGGCTGGGCCTACACCCTGATTCCAGACTCATGATCTGCTGGAGCAGACCCTGTGACTCCCCAAATTTGACCAAAAACTGATTTAATAGCGTAAACAGGGGCCTTAGAGATCCTTGAGTCTACCTGATTTCTTTTTCAGATAACGTTAAGGCCCACAATAGCATCCCTATCTCTGTGCTGTGCTGTGAGCTGAGAGCCCTCTATCCCTGCTTACCGTATTTTCCGGCGTATAAGATGACTTTTGAAACGAAAAAAAGTCAACCGAAAATCGGGGGTTGTCTTATACGCCGAGTATATCCCGAAAAACGTCTCGATATGCCGCTAAACGAATTTTCCAACTCGATCCCGAAAATCGTCTGGATATGCCGCAAAACGAACTTTCCAACTCGATCCTGCACCAATCACTGCAAGGCTGCTCGGACCGCCTCTTTAACTCAGCCAATCCAAGCAGGCTTTTTATGCATGCAAATTATACATGTTCTGTACCCGAAGCTACACTGTGTTCTAGTAAAAAGCCTGCTCAGATTGGCCAGAGTCAGAGAGG
>PVKE010013162.1:0-37028 GCA_004027555.1 Craseonycteris thonglongyai | reverse complement strand
CTTTCTCTCTTCTGGGATGTGGATACAATGCTGGCTATAGAACATCCATGCTGAGTCCACAAGGTAGGTCCGTAAATAGTTCATCCTAGATATATGGTAGCACAGAAGTCTGGATAGAGCTTGGGTTTTATGTGACATTGTGAGACTTCATAGCAACCATGGACTCCTTGCCTCTAGGCTTCTCATTCACTGAAGAAAATGTAACTCCTATCTCTTTAAGCTATTTTGCAGAGATTGCTTCTATTACTTGTGGCTGAATGTGTTTTAAGGGATATGAGTACATACTATGTGTAAATATATGTAAAGTGCTAAATCCTTCTGGGCATATAGAAAGTATTCTAGGAGTTTCTAAATCTCATGCGGGACACACACACACACACACACACACACACAGACTATTTTAATACTAATGATGGGTGTGAACCTAAAGACCTCCATGAATACGGAAGAAATGATTAATCTGCCAGATTATATCTGCAAGGCTTCTTGGGAGAGGGTTTGTTAGGCCTTTTGTTTTTCTTCATAAGGTTGAGTATGACATTGCAGGTGAATGGAGAATGGAAAGATACCTGGGGCAGAGAAATAACTGAGTAATGCTGCATAGACTCAATTGTTTGGTCTCATCAGCCAATCAAAGGTAATTATATAAGCAGTATAGAGTGTTTTCAGACTGTCTTGGTTTGTTATGGTGCAGATGACAAAGTTGGTTTGAACTGAATGTTGTAACTGAAGTAAGTGTGCTCATGTGATTCCCATATCAGCTTGTTTCTTGATCTACCTCATAACTGGGTATACTATTAACTTGCTTTGTTGTTTAGCTCATATATTGCAGTCAGCAGGAAAAGCCATATGGAGCAATATTGGGAGAAGAAAACCAAATACCCACTTCTGTTCTTGGTAATTCAGCTTGTTCTACTTCCTGTTATTTCCATAGGAAGTCACCATGAGCTTGATAGTCAAAATAAATGTGAGAAAAAATGATAATAAATTGTGTCTCCTCAGGGGTTTCCCAGCCCTTTACTTCTTATGTACCCAACATGGTGATCATCAGGAATTTCTAAGATAAAGGAGGATGGATAGTAGATACTAAGTTAATTGATGTGGTTTGTGGATTTGCACATTTATGGGTGTTATTCAACTATGTGTAGTCACTTAGATATCAGCTCTGTTCATTTGGATGTGATACACACCAACACATATTCAGATGTTACCTTCTGGAATCTATGTAAATGAGTGGTTAAATTCCATATACGAGCTTTCTGTTGCCAAAATCATTATTTTTCCCTGAAACCCTTCTTTGGGAAACTTCTGCATTTGGGGGGCCAATTTTATGGTTTCTTTTTTGTATTTATCTGACTTTATAAGATACACGCTTGTACATACAATTATCACCTGAGTCTAGAACAAGAATGCTAAATACATGGCAGGTATTAAACACCTCTACTCTCTTTCCATGCATATACTCATTTTGTGCATCCCTGAGGACCCAGGGAATTTCCTATTGAAGTCAGCCTTCTTGAAGATCGTCTTTGATATAGTGAGTGCTTTAAACAGTAGCCACAAAAATATTTGAATTGAGATTCAAGATAAAAATTATTTGCCAACCATTGAATACTGTATTTGCCAATACACTATTCCCTAGATACAAGGCTAGGCTAAAGCTGCATGTGTCCAAAGACACAAATTTGTCTTCAGAAATCCTGAGTTTTTCTTTCAAGAACATGAGGAATGTTACTTCAGGAGATGGCGTCACAAAATATTTGTATCTAGTTAGCCTGTGAAACCTGTCTGCTCATCCACAATCCATGCAGTCTACTCAAAACTAGAAGTAAATTGGTAATCTCATTTAACTTTCTTGTGTCTTACACAGAAAGCTGGGGTTTTTTTGTTGTTGTTTGTTTGTTTGTTTTTGTTTTTTTTTAACTATGAGACATCTGATTAATTATCCCCACAAAAATGCCTACGCCATGCAAACCCATACGCTGAACTGCAGTGTAACTGGGAACCACTGGGATGGCAGCAAGGGTTCGCACCTTCCATAAGGGAGGCCCCCGTTTTGGTTCTCATCCCCAGTAGCCCCACACCCACCTGTGTGGAATCAAACTATTGCATAATTAATGATGTACAACTATGGAGACTGCTCTGGGCCCTCCCCACTTCTCTGTATTAATTTCCTATTGCTTCTGTAACAAATGACCACAAACATAGTCAATTAAAACAACAGAAGATGTGTTTTCTTGTTGTCCTGGAGGCCAGATGTCCTTAAAATCAGCCTTGGCAGGACTGCATTCCTTCTGAAGACTCCAGGGGAACACCCATGTCCTTGCTTTGTCTAGCTACCAGAAGCAACCTGCATTCCTTGGGACATCTTTGTGAATGAAACATCTCGCAAATTTGTCTCTGACACTGACATTCCTGCCTTGTCATTGGATTGAACCCACTGAATGGTCCAAGATGATCTTGCCTTCTCAAAATTCTTAATCACATTTGTAAAGTCCCTTTTGCCATGTCTGATGACACATTCACAAGTTTCTGGGATTAGAATGTGGACATCTTTGGGGAGCCATTATTCTACCTAATACCATTGCCAATCTCTTTTAGTCAATTGATTGCTAACTCACCTTCACTGCTTCTCACACAGATACACATTGCGCACATTATCAACCTTGCACACAACTAGGAAAGCTAGATGGGGACTCCTTGGAAGAGGAAAAGGAGATTATTGAATTTGTTTCCATGAACATAAAAGGGGAAGATGGGTTTCAAATGGTGTGTGCGTGACTTGTTGTCTGGGGTTTTACATGGTGTATCGTAAAATCCTTAGCATTCATTCAAAATAAGTCAGTGATTTTTCAAACTTACTTAGCAGTAAAACCTTATGTTAAGTGAAACTGTACACATGTAAGCAATATGTCCCACTTCACCATCTAAGGGTTCAAAACAAGGTTATCTTTCTTTTAATATTCAAATTAAATGACTCCAAGTCCCATCTTGCTGTCATAGGAATATCTTTCTTTTCTTCTTGGGCCCTTCTTCCTGTAACAAGACCAAGAATACTAGAAGTGTGTATTTCATTCATGACATAACATGAAAAAATCCAAAATAATCTAATGCATTTACCAGGAAACAAGATCTCTACCGCTGTTGTTGCCATTACTGTCACACAGTGTCACTGCTGGAGAGGGGAGCAGTGTATGTTTATTGCAAGAAACACAGCAGAGATCTACATACAAACATTGATATAGTTGGCCGGTGGTGAACTCTAGATGTAGGGAGTAAAAAGAAAACTCTGCCACACAATGTTAGGGAGAGCTGTGTTCACCCATACTTCTTGTATGGCTCTACCATGAAACTGCTCTTTCACAATATAATTTACAGCCATTTTCCCAGGCCAGCCCCTCCTCCAATGTCTGGGGAGCTGGAACATGAGGTTTTTCCTGTCTTAGAAACAGCTCACATCCAGCTTTCCTTATAACATAAGCATCCTAGCCCATGGCATTCCAGAAAGTCCTCTCTTGGTCCCAAGGTCTACCTCATTTGATGCATCCAAATGAATAGTATATTTTTATAGGTATTAGAATTATAGTAGGCTCTAATGGAAAGAAAAAACAAAAATACATTTATAATACCAAGTAGTAGTAGTAACATGAATGAGACACAAGTTTGTCTTTCTCATGTTCTATCTTGTTGATCCACCATATGTTCCTTATTCTCTAAGAACAAGGTATTTACTGAAAGTCTGGAAGCAGGAGTCATCACATCCATACACCAGCCAATAGGGAGGGGGAAGAAAAGGACATTGGCCTTCCTTTAAGAATATATTCTTTACTGCATACTGCCTAGAACTTAGATGTTCATATGGCCACACCTATATACAAGGGAGCGTCAGAAATATGATTGGTATTCCAGGTGTCCACATGTCCTGCTAAGATTGAAGGATGCTATGCCTAAGAATAAAGGTAACAACTAGCAGTGTCCAGTCTAAAGGAACTACTTTAACGTATTAAACAGTCACCCCATTTTATAAAGTAGATCAAGCAGATTGCTTTGGTGAAGTAGAGGTGGTCTCCTAGAGCCTTTTCACTCAGTTGTCTACATCTTTGCTGGGATTCTTGTGGCAGAGCTGGGGGATATAGGCCTACGGAGCTTAAATGGAAAACAATTGTACAAAGATGACAACTCTCAGGGATGCTGGGATAGCTCAGCAGGTTGAGCACTTGCCTTGCATCCGCAAGGTCTGGGGATCACTAGTCTAGGCCTGTGCAAACCCATACGCTGAACTGTGGTGCAACTGGTAAGTGTGAAGATTCTTGTCTCCCATGTGGGAGGCCTCTGGTTCCCACCCCGTGAGGTCCCACATCCACCTGTGTGGAATGAAATTATGTCACAACTAATGATGTACAACTATGAAGACTTCTCTGGGCCCTTCCCCACCCCCTCTCTGTGTCTCTTTCACCTTGTCTTGAACAATAAAATAAATCTTTAAAAAATACATTTAAAAAAAGATGACAACTCAAAAGGTTACCTGCTCCCTGCTTTTGACAAACACACTTACTTCTTTTTCCTGATAAATTTAGAACTTACAGAAAAATTAAAAGAATGATAAAGCAAGTTGTAATAAACCTACATACCACCCAGATTTACTTCCATTACATATGGGCCCAGTACTATTTTCAAGAAATAAAGCATTTGGATTCAGCTAGAATTCTTTTAAAACACCACACAGCCTTGTTCCTCTTTCTCCATTTCAGTGCCCAACCCTGCCCACCTTAGCCTGTATCATGATATTGGTGTGTATCCTTTTTCATTAAAAAATCAAACAGGGGGAAGCCAGAATGGCTCAGGGGGTTAAGCGCTCACTTTGCAGCCCTGGGGACTGAATCCCGGCCCCAACCCATGTGGAACCATATGCTGAACTCGGGTGTGCTTCCTGTGCAAGAGGCCCCCAGTTCAGTTCTCACCCCTGGGTTTGGCCCCTGGCTAGATGGGGTGTGCCTCCCATGCAGGAGGCCCCCAGCCCAGTTCCGGCCCTGCACAGTCCCCACCCACCTGTGTGGAACAAAATCATGTTGAAAACCAATGATGTGGAGCTGTGGAGACTGCTCTGGGCCCTCTCCCCTCTCTCTCTCTGTCTCTGTCTCTGTCTCTCTCTGTCTCTGTCAAAAACAATAAAATAAATCTTTAAAAACAAACAAACTGGTCCATATTTTATTTTGATTTTTTTGTTTATACTTAATATTCTTTTCCTGTTCCAGCACAAATTGATGACCAAGTTGATCATATATACATATACATATACGTATATGTATACATATACGTATATGTATACATATACATACACACACATAGATATATATCTCTCACATATGAATACACATATGTGTATATGTATATGAGTATATATAACTTTTATTTTACAAAATAAAGTTTTAAATGTGGCATTTTTAGCATTAAGGGAAAAGGTGGCAGAGTTTTTAGGATCTGGACTTTGAGGTTACCTGCCCTCCACCATCACATTGTGAAAGCTGTCACTATTCATATTAGAACATAATCTTCACCGTTCTTTGAGCCAAAAACTCATTTTGTGATGTTGAAGCACGGTCAGTAGACCTTTTGCCTTGAAGGAAAAAAATATATAGGTGAACACATGCAGAATTTAGTCCAGGATTCCTAAGGCTCTGGGGCTCCCTGGAGGTCTGATTTAGGGCATCAGCAACTTCTTGTCAGGGTACCATGATGCTAGAGGAAGGGCAAGAAGTTCTACATGTACAGTTACTGGTTTTCTTTAGCCCCATTTCCAATGTGACCTCTCTTCTGGCAAGAGAATGGTATCATTTAACAAATAAGTAAGGAAAGCCTTATTCAATAATACAATTTATTCATAAGTTAATTACAAACACTCTATTTTAAGCTACTCCTGTTCATATACAATCATGATCTTTGAGGTTCTTTTTGGTTTCTACAATTTAAAGGAATAAATCAGTTCATTTGCATGGGTTCTTTAATTCATATCTCTTTCAATTTTGTTCTTCACTTCCCCTTTGCATTAATGGCTCCTATTTAAAACTGGTACAGTAGGAAGGAGGGTATATTTAGCATAGTGTTGTGTCTATTAAAATTGACATAGGTGTCAGACTTAAAGAGTTAATTGAGTTAAATCTTAGTATATTTTTCTGAAGCTGTGTTTAACACTGATTATTTCAAGGTGGCTTTTATAATAATTTCCAAATGTTTTAATGAGGCTGTTTTTTCATTTTTCTCAAGAATTCTTAAAAAAAAAATTTTCTTTCCATATTGATTTTCCAGCCACTTTTCTTAATGCCTCCACTGGCAGGCTCAATTCTGCATTTTTACAGTGTGTTCCGGAAGCTTCCCTCCACCTCCCAGCCCCATCACTCTTCCTGCCTCCTGGGTACTCTTCATCTAAGGAGAAGGCTCTTCTGGTCTGAGTCTTTGCAGTTTCTCTTGCAACCCACGTCCTAGGCCCTGTGCAGTATTTATTTCAATTGGTTATATTAATCATAGCTACCTCCTCTTGTCATCTTATTACTTTAAGATCCTTCTGAAATAGTATCTACAAGATTTTCTATTTTATGGAATTGATTGATTAAAAGCATATCTGTTTGCATTCCATTGGTTTCAGACGGAGTCTCAGAAGTACTTCGCTTTCCCCTTCTGGGTTGCTGCAGCCTGGCAGGGGGCCCCTTCCCTACTGTATCAGGTAGTGATAAGCAATTAGGCTGCACAAGAAAGGCAGGGCCGTGACACTTGTCACATGCCACAGCTTTCGGACAGCTCTGTGTAAGCACAAGTTACCAGCCAGCCCAGACTGATGTCAGAGATTAGAGTCAGAATGTGCCTTCCGTTCCTTCAGACAGAGGTCCTGTTAAGTTCACAATAAACAGCTGCATGATTTATGGTTTCCCAAGAGGAAAACCAATTCCACAGACTACTACTGGGAGTGCTATCAGTACCCCAGACCTTCTCCTTGCAAACGTCAAGACACAGGAACAAGATCACTGAACAAAAAAAATGTTCTTATATCTTAGTACAAAGGCTGCTGGGTATTTTCTAAAAGGTAATGATAATAAATGTGTATGTTTTCTTCATTGCCTTTGTTTTACTTGTCAATTTGAGAGTGCAGAAGCCTATTCTCAATTTAGTTCAGTCTTTATAAATACAGCTTTTGAGGGATCCTGCATTCTTATTTTGAAGTTGAAGTGGCCAGAGTACATCTGCTTTTAATGAAGAAAGAGGGTGTGTCCCAAGTTGATGTCAAGATGTCTGCCAAGGTTGCCAGAGTTGAAAGAATTAATATAGGGTCCCCTATATATATGCTTGAGTATTGAAACTTACTTATTGGCTATTCTACCAACATGAGAAACTAATATATGAATGATAATAAAATAGTTCTATACTCAGTGGAGAGAAAGCAAATTAGGTAACTAGTTTGCTAAAAGCTTGGAATGTGGTGACTAAAAGTAAAGGGATAAAAAAAGATATTTCATGTGAATAGAAACAATAAAACAACTGGAGTAGTGTAGTGATACTTATATAAGTCAAAATAGACTTTAAAACTAAGTATAATAAGAAACAATGATAACGGGATCAATTCAACAAGAAGATATCACCCTTGTAAACATTTTTGCACCCAACGTAGGAGCATCTAAATATGTAAAGCAAATATTAATTGACATAAGGGGGAAGATTGATAGCAATACATAGTAGGGAACTTTAACACCCCTACTATGGACACATCTCCCAGACAGAAAATCAACAAGGAAATAGTGGCCTTAAATTACGCACTTGGTCACCAAAATGTAATTAATATTTTTAGAGCATTTCACCCCAAGGTAGCAGAATATACATTCCAAGTGCACATGGAACATTTTCCAAGGCAGACTAAATGTTAGGCCACAGAACAAGTCTTAATACATTTAAGATTAAAATTGTATAAAGCATATTCTCCAACCACAATGATATGAAACTAGAAAACAATTATAAGAGTAAAACAGAAAAACACACACATACATAGAGGCTATATAACATGTTATTAAACAATGAGTGAGTTAATAATGACAAAAAACAAACCTTGAGACAGATGAAAATGAAAACACAATGGTCCCAAATTTATGGACACAGCAAATGCAGTCCTAAGAGGGAAATTTATAATGATACAGGCCTTCCTCAAGAAACAAGAAAAATCCCAAATAAACAATCTACATTTACATTTAAAGCATGGAGTGTTCAATCTTTTGGCTTCCCTGAGCCACATTGGAAGAATAAGAATTGCCTTGGGCCCCACATAAAATACACTAACACTAATGATAGCAGATTAGCTAAAAGAAAACAAAACAAAAACTTGAAAAAATTGCATAATATTTTAAGAAAGTTTATGAATTTGTGTTGAGCTGCATTCAAAGCCGTCCTGGGCCACATGTGGCCCATAGGCCACGAGTTGTACAAGCTTAATTTAAAGAAACTAGAAAAAGAATAGGAAGCAAAGCTTGAAGTGAGTATAAGAAAGAAAATAATAAAAGTCAGAGTAAAAACAAATGAAGTAGAGGCTAAAAAAAAAATCAATATAACCAAGAGCTGGTACTTTGAAGAGATAAACAAAATTGATAGATGTTTAACCAGACTCATCAAGAAAAAGAGAAGACTCAAAGAAATAAAATCAGAAATGAAAGAAGACAAGTGGCAACTGATACTACAGAACTACAAAGGATTATAGAAAATATTATAAAAATTATATGCCTCCAAATTGGACAATTTGGGGGAAAAGGATAAATTCCTAAAATATACAATCTTCAAAGATGGAATCAGGCAGTAACAGAAAATCTGAACTGATCAATTACTACTAATGAAATCAACTTACAGTCATACCTTGGTACTCTACTGCTTTGAAACTCATAGAATTTGGTACTCAACACATTTTGACGTGAAAACTATGTCCCAGTATTTATCGTTTTTCTGGTACTCAATGTGCGAGTTAGAACTTGGTGTGGATTGTCTCTTAACTCTACCCTTTCCAGCCAAAACAAGGGGTCACACATTAGTCATGCACTAGCTTTTGCCCTGTGCACATCTCCTTGTGCTCTTATCTTAATGTCTATAGTCATTGTGTGTATTTTTGGCTTGAGAATGTATTGCATTTCCTCACATTATTCCTTATAAAAAATTTTGTGTGGTACTCATCATTTTTGATACTCATCACACCTCCCAGAACCAATTATCAACAAGGACTGAAGTACCATTGTAGTATAAAAATCTCCCAACAAACTAAAGCTGGACTGATGTCTTCATAGGTGAATTTTACCAAACATTAAAAAAAGAATTAACACTTAATGGTCTCAGATTATTCCAAAAAAAATCTAAGAGGAGAAAAACCTTCCAAACTAATTTTATGAGGCTAGCATTATCCTGGTCTGGGACCAGACAGACATTACCAGAAGAAAAAAAAATGAATATAGATGAATAATTCCATGCCTATATAGTCAATTACTCTACAGACAAAGTTGGCAAGAATACACAATAGGGTAAAAACAGATTCTTCAATAGAAGGTAGTGGGAAAATAGGACACATACATGCAATAAATAAATAAACAAATAAGATTGGGTCACTTTCTCACATCCTATACAAAAATAAACTCAAAATGGATAAAAGACTTAAATACAAGACCAGAAACCATAAAATTCTTAGAAGAAAACATAGGTGATAAATTCTTTGACATAGAACTTCACAATTGTATTTAATGTTTTCTAAGGCAAAGATAGCAAAAGCAAAAATAAACAAAAAAGTTCTTGCAAGACTAAAAGAAAACTTACTGAATGAGAGAAGATATTCACCAATAATACATCTCATAAAGGATTATATCCAAATTTATAAAGAACTCATACAGTTCAACACCAAAAAAGCAATCAATTAAATGGGCAGAGGGCCTGAATAGATATTTCTCCAAAGAAGACATACAGGAGGCCAATAGACATATGAAAAGATGCTCAATGTCATTAATCATCAGGAAAATACAAACAAAAACCACAATGAAATATGCATATGACTTCATATCTGTCAGAATGGCTATCATTAATAGATGAACAAACAAGTGTTGGCAAAGAAATGGAGAAAAGGAAACTCTTTTGAATGCTTGGTGGGATTGCAAATTGGTGCAGCCATTATGGAAATCAGTTTGGATGTTCCTCAAAAAATTAAAAATAGAACTACTTTATGACTCAGAAATTCCACTTCTGGATAATTATCCAAAGAATTTCAAACACTAATTTGAAAATTTATATGTACGTATACCTATGGTCACTGCAGTACAGTATACAATATTACAATAGTAAAGATATGGAAGCAACCTAAGTGCCCACCAATAGATGAAGGGATAAAGAAGAAGTGGTACACACACACACACACACACACACACACACACACACACACACAAAATGGAATGTTACTCAGCCATAAAAAATAAAATTTTATGGGTATGATGCTAAGTGAAATAAGTTAGACTGAGAAAGAAAAATCCCATTTGATCATACTTATGTGGAATCTAAAGATCAAATGAACAAATGAAATAGAAACAGACTCATAGATACAGAGAACACACTGGTGGTTGACAGAAGGTTGAGGAATTAGAGAGCTAGACTGAGAAAGACGAAGGGATTAAGAATACATATAGGTAGTTACAAAATAGCCACAGGAATGTAAAGTACATCATAGAGAACATAGTTAATAATATTGTAATAACTATGTATAGTCCCTGGTGGGTATAGACTAATTGGGGGAATCACCTCATACATTATATAAATATCTAACCACTATGCCATACACCTGAAACTAATATAAAGTAATATTGAATATCAACTGTAATTTAAAAAAAAATGGATTGTGGTACAATGTTAACATTAATTTTCAAGACTAAACTAGCATTTTCAATATAGTAATACTAAAATAATAATGTTATAGCTAAATAATAAGAATTCACATTTGCCTTCCACCATTATAATGGAATAGTAAGGATTATCAAGTCATTTGGACAAATACTGCTCCAAATAACCAGATGTTTTCTCCACACATATCTAAACACTTGACTATTTGGAAATGTCAATTTGGGGCTGACATTTTCATCTATCAATCAGATATTTGGCATCCTGTAAACAGGGCAGTGTATCTGGCTGTGAGGTTAATAATTTTGTATTAATTTTTTGAGGAATCTCCACACTGCCTTCCATAGTGGTTGTACCAATTTACATTCCCACCAGCAGTGTATGAGGGTTCCTTTTTCTCCACAGCCTCTCTAGCACTTGTTATTCCTTGTATTGTTGATTATAGCCATTCTAACAGGTGTGAGGTGGTATCTCATTGTGGTTTTAATTTTTATTTCCCTAATTGCTAGTGATGTTGATCATTTTTTCGTGTATCTGTTGGTTGTTCATATGTCTTCATAGGAAAAGTGTCTGTTTAGGTCTTCTGCCCATTTTTTTAATTGGATCATTTGGGGTTTTTTTTGATGTTGAGTTGTTTATATATTTTAGATATTAGCCCCTTATCAGAGGCATTGCTTGCAAATATTTTCTCCCAATTGGTTGGTTGTCTCTCTGCTTTGTTGATAGTTTCCTTTTTCTGTGCAGAAGCTTTTTAGTTTGATATAGTCTCATTCATTTATTTTTGCTTTTACTTCCCTTGACATTGAGGTCAGTTTCATAAAGTCCCTTCTGAACCCCAGGTCCTTAAGTTTAGTACTAGTGTTCTTGTCTATGCAGTTTATTGTTTTGGGTCTTATTTAGAGGTCTTTGATCCATTTTGAGTTAATTTTGGCATATGGTAACAGATCACGTTTCAGATTCATTCTTTTGCATGTGGTTTTCTAATTTTCCCAGCACCATTTATTGAATCCCTCTTCTGGGTACCTACCCAAAGAATATGAAAACCTTAATTTGCAAAGATATATGTACCCCAATGTTCATCACAGCACTGGTCATGGTGGCCAATTTGTGGAAACAACCAAAGTGTCCTTTGGTAGATGACTGGATAAAGAGGTTATGGTACATTTATACAATGGAATACTACTCAGCGATAAAAAAAAGATGAAATACAGCCATTTTTGACAACATGGATGGACCTTAAAACCATCTTATTAAGCAAAATAAGTCAGACTGAATCAAAAAACATATGACCTCACTTATAGATGGACTATAAAACTGAAAGTAACAAAGAAACAAAAACTCATAGACACAGTCAATATTTAATGATCACCTGAGGGTAAAGGGGAAGATGGGTGTGACAGTGGGGTCGGGGAGTTGGAGTAGGAAGTGGGCTTCAAATATATGATGATGGAAGGAGAACTGATTCTGGGTCGTGAGCACATAATGCAATGCCTAGACAATGTAATGTAGAATTGTACACCTAGAAACTATGTTATTCTTACCAGCCAATGTTACCCCAATAAATTTAACAATAAAAAAAATGTATTGAGCAAATTCATCAGCATCAGACATTGAAGGAAAAAGGCCCATGTGAAAAATATCTTTAGAAAATCATATTATCAGGGTCTCCGTAACATGAACTGGGCTCAAAGCAACACCCTGTCATGATTTACCCATAAGAGTAATTAATATGACTCTAGTCTTAGTCTACTTAATCTATTCCAAATACAAGGGAAAATAATGTTACTTGAATCTGGGGTGTTTTATTAATAAGATTAATTGCCATAACATTTAATAATTGAGAAAGGAAACCAAAAGAAAGATAAAGTAAGGTTTCTAATATGAAACAGATACTCATCCCTAAGGAAATAAATGTAAGCACGAATGTAATGTTCATTTAAAGAAAAAAAAAATGTAGCTGTTGCTCCTCCTAGGGCTACATACTAGCTTCCAATTCTGTTCCCCCTATTATCTCCAACTCAGAAAAATTCTGCTTTTAGAGTTGAAATTCTCCATGCTTTGTTTTACCCTGAGGGAATGCATTCAGTTTTTCTGGAAGTTTTTATTTTGTGAAAGCAAAATCTCTTTTGCTTTTATCTAGTTAATGATGTATTTTAACATAGGGCTGGCAGTCTTGGCAGCAATTAGTCCAGTTTTTGCATTGCCCCATGAGGGAATGGGAAAGACCAGCTCACTTCCACTGGCAACTGTTTTCTCGTTCATGTTTTGTATTTTCTGGTGTGCTTTCCCTTCTTTTTGTTTCTCTGTGACCAATCACAGGGTCAGCCCAAATGCCATTTGTTCCAAAAAATCTTTCTGAATGATTCAGGTCCCCTTGGCCTTCCTTTCTATCAGTGCTGGTTGACACCGACTCATGATGTAGCCCTGTATTATAGACCGTTTTATTTCTCTCACTTACCTGACATATGTTAGCCTCACCTCATCAGCTAGACTATAGGCTGCTTCAGAGACCAGATACCACATCTCCCATGAGGGTCTCTTCATAAGAGCAAGCAGAATGCTGGCCATGTAACTGTATGAGTTTGATGGGCTTGAGTGATCAAGAGAAGTTTCTCCTTCTTGAGAGGAAGTAGGACCCTGAAGAATCCATTTGAAAATAATTTCTAATTATATTGTTAATATATTTTAAGAGATGACTGGGGTTTCTCATATAGGAGGTTTATAAGAAAGTTGTCACAAGTTAAAATGATTGTGCACTTATTTTGAATATGCTTAAAAATGCATAAGGCCAATTATTTCAGACAAAATAGTCCTAGTATCATTGTTTCAGCAAAGTATCTGATAAGCACATTTTTTTTCCTTAGCTCTTTGGACACCCAAACCGAGTCAGAATAGACTCTGCAGATTGTTTCTCCACATGTTGAAATAAATTATACCTGCATTTAAAAGATATGTCTTAAAATT
Source organism: Craseonycteris thonglongyai (assembly GCA_004027555.1). Taxonomy (NCBI): domain Eukaryota; kingdom Metazoa; phylum Chordata; class Mammalia; order Chiroptera; family Craseonycteridae; genus Craseonycteris; species Craseonycteris thonglongyai. Next base: position 23,171 of record PVKE010013162.1, on the reverse strand, counting down.
ATTCATAATATCATTTTCCAAATTGGAACAGATCCCATATTGCACTAAACCAGTGTTTTTCTAGGAGTGATTCTCACACTTTTAGCATAAAGAGGATAAAATGTTTTAGGGAGGTATACCAATTAATATTTCAGATTTTAATAAGAATACATTCTGGGGGGATGCCAGGATAGCACAACAAGTTGAGCCCTTGCCTTGCAACAAGTCCGGGCATTGAGTCCCAGCCCCAACCGGTTCAGACCCATATGCTGAATTGTAGTACAACTGGTAATTATCAGGATGGCTTGGTAGTGAAGGTTCTTGCCTCCCATGCAGGAGGCCCCCCAGTTCAGTTCCCATCCCACACAGCCCCACATCTACCTGAGTGGAATGAAATCATGTCACAACTAATGATGTACAGCTATGGATACTGCTCTGGGCCCTCCCTACTTCTCTTTCTCTCTCTCACACACACTTTCTCTCAAATGATAAGAGAAATCTTTAAAAAAGAATACATTTTAGTTTATAGTAGAACATCTCTAGCAGACATGTCAAACCTTGATTCATTGGTATTATAGTTTAGGGTAAAGTATGTAAATCTTGTGAGCCAGGGTAAAGAAAACTATCAAGTATTTAAGTATTTATTCACTCTTTGTATGTTGGTGCTTAGATATGGCAAAAAATAATGTGATTTTGGTAGAAGAGATGAACTTAGAGGAAACACAGCTTCCAACAAAGATTAGACCTTCTATTAAGAGGGAAGAGAATAGAGGAGGTAATTAGCACTAATTCAGTTTCTAACAGAGCTGGCCCCATTGTTCTCCCTGCATTTCTAACAAAGACTCTGCATGATCATACCCACAGAGTTTACTACAAGTTGGGCACAGCTTGAATCTGCTGATGACCAAGTTGTCCATTTAGCAGTATGACTTGAAGAGAGAGTGATTTCATGTCCAAGTTCTAAACCTTGGTGTCACCACATCCTGATATATCCTGTGAAGAAAATCTCAAACAATCTGCTACTGAAAAGCATTTATTGTACCAAACTAGACAAGATTTTCTTTTAGCTATAAAATAAAGCAGATCTTACGGTATATCTATGAATGTTATATTTTCACCAATATCCAGTACTTTTTCTAGAAAAAATTAGAAAGATACTGGAGACAATTGGAATTACCTCTGTCTCTGCATCCATCCTTGGGTTTGCATCATACTTGGAGCCACTGTCCAACTTATGTGGCCATCATTTAAAGTATCTTACCATAAACCATAGATCTTTTTCAGCTATGTCTGGAAATATGAGATATTTCTATACTTCAAACTAAAATCTATTTTTAAAAGTTGACTGCAATTAAGCCTCATGTTTGGCTTTTTTAAATGGTCTTAAAATTTGGAAAATTCAAGAAATCTTCCTTGTTTTTTCTAAGTATCACTTTTAAAAGTTGAGGATACAGGCTGTTGAAGACTGTGTTACATCTGGCGAACAGCTTAGCCTGCATTATAGAAGGCATCCATCATTTTGGTGGAGACTAGAAACTTATTATAGATTTAGTTATTTGCTGGACCTGAGGAATATTCTTTCAGTAGAGCCATGAGAGGAATTAAGAACTGCTATACTCTGGCTTTACTGAGACTACTCGTAGAAATAGGAATAAGTCCTTAGTGGGGATTCTAAACGCTCAGCTCTTTCAGGAATGTACTATGTCTACAACTTATTCATGAAGGAATCCTTGGCACTTAACATAGAGCCTAGCCTACAGAAGTACATTGGTATTGTTATTCATAGTTTTTTTATTTTTTCATTAATACATTTATAAATGTATAGTCTGTAATACCAGAGATTAATTATATGTTAGGTGGTCATTGAAAAAGAAGGAAAAGAAAGAAGAATTTGAGAGGAAGAGGAAATAGACTCAAATTTATTAATTAGATATTAATTAGATTTCAATATCTTTTTGTTACTAAAAAGTGACCTTTAAACATTAAACAACTGTTAGAAATGTTATATAATTGTTTAATATGGGTTCCTTTTCATTGACTTCAGTAGATCATAATTATATTCCATAACTCTGATTCTAAAAAGGAGTATGTACTCAATACATTAGTAACTTTTTAAGCAAAGAAAAACATTGATTCAAGCTGAAACAAGAATTCTTATCATTCCCATTCCCTATGAACTCTCCATTAAGCACAATTGGATAATAATGTAGTGTGACCACTGCTGATCTCTATCTCCGTTTGCTTCCACATCAGGACAATAGTTCCCTTGATTACAGATGTGTTCATTTGAAATCAGGAATGTTAGGGAATCACTAAAACTAACAGTTTTAAAGTTTACAGATCATTAATGTGACTTATATTGATTTAGTGACTTAAATATTCCAATTATCCTCTACTAAAGCCCTCGGTGGAATGTTTGAAAATACTGTACAACTAAAGTGCTGATTTTGAACTGGAATCCAATATAAGTAATCTTTTTCGCCCCCATCTATCCTTTTTTTTTTTCTTAATTTATTTTTTTTTCTTTCTATCTTTAAGTTGAACTACATTCAGCAATACTTTCACCCATAGACTGCTCTAGCTTCAACAGTTGAGGAAATGAAAACAATATTTCTGGCTAGTGTTCTCCTTAATACAGGCACTGGGTGTAGAATGACAAACATTTTTTCTAATGACAAACATTCTGCATTAAATGTTTATTAAATCGCCTACAAGCTTTAAATCTTAATTTACATGTACAAAGTGGAAACAATACCAAAGAAAACCAAAGAAATTTGATTACGAAAGATACATTTCAATTTATGAAAATGCCTAGATACTGCCCAATGATGTTTGTGTTAAAGGTTATTTTATTTATGACTGTATTACCTGAGTGAATTGGATACATCAGTAATTGTGATACCTGGATTGCTCTAAGACTGGATTGGGGGAGTTCTCATTATACATAAAAGCATCCTGCAGTGTTCTTTGCTTAGGGAGTCCAACTTGTGTCTATAAACGTTTGCAAGGTTTCCTTGGTTCATAGCAGGTGGCTGAAACAAGTGAGCAGACAGTGAAGTTTTAAAATGAAGGAAGAAAAACCTATTCTGTCATAATGACAATTATTTACTACTTCTAAGGAACAATGTTAGTGACACTGGCTGTACAGACTCTGATCTGAAATGGATGTGTATAAATGTTTTATGTTTGCAAGGGCATTTAATAGCTCTGCAGTTTGTCATGCAAAAATGAACATATTGAGACCAGCATGTAATGTAATGTAATGCTTCTCCTCCACTCCCTGGTTCTAGGACCATCAAGGAATGCAGACCTTCTGACATTGAATGAGGCATCAACAGAGTTCAAACCTACAGATTCTCTAGGGAGGTCAGGATGGTCAGGAAATTCTTATTCACAGCCCCTGTGTAGATAAAAATAACCTCAGTGGTTTTCTTTGTTTCTTTGTTTGTTTATTCTTTTTTTAATTAAAAATAGTAGAATGTGATTAGTAATCGACCATTCCTACCTTTATTTCTCCTTGTAGCTAGTAATGGCAAAGACCACAGTGGCTGGGACAGAGCAAAAATGAGTTCTAATTTGAGGAGAACTTGAGGAGAAAAAGAAGACATATTGGACTGTGTCAGTGAGAACATGGAAAGGCTAATACAGTAAGAAAACTGAGTGTTTGGGAAACAGTCTTAAACGGGTTATCTGGTAGAAAGAAATATGTAGGTCACAGTGAGGAAAAGAGAGAGAGAGTAAATGAAATAAGAGTGGTACCAGCCTTTACTTTTAGGTATTCACAGTTCGCTAATTTGGTATAGAGTTTGTTCCATTTGATAGGAAGTATACTTAAAATAGAAGATTCTGTAAGAGTACATTTTGCCCAGGCGATGGCCTGGGTATCCAATTGAGTGCTCAAGAAAACTTGGCCCACACTTCCCAATGTAGATCCCAGATGTAAAGTTCGGCTTTCAGGGCACCTATAGTTTAGAAATCTACTTGAGAATATTCTGGAGCTCAAGCAGATGATAACTGGTAATTAAATCCTTTCTTGGCTTATTTATCAATCCATGAGGACACCTCAGAATCAAAGTGGGGCAGTAATGGCTTCCGTCTTCAATTTGGGCCAATCTTTGCTGGATCCTCAAATTCTGTCCTTAGCTCATCACATAAGTTGGATGACCATTTGACAAATGAGAGGGGTGGTATATATGTAAAAGAATTTAGGTAAGCAACTTTGTAGTGAATTAGTGATTTGATTTTGCTGAAAATATATTTAGAAGTAAAAAAGAAAAGAGAATAAAGAAAATGAGAATTGTATGAGCCAGATTCCCCTATATCATCTAGTAAATAATCTGTATGTTCTCACATTTACTTGTTCTGCTTATTCAACACATTTGTGAGTGACTCTGTAATCGCTAGGTGCATTAATTTCCCTGAACATATTTACCTTGAGTGCTTTTGTATTTGATGCCGTCAATGTAGTGTTTGTTCCCAATTTTCACATATGGCTTGTGTTTTGAGGGTTTAGGTTAAGACACAAAGATGTTTTCAAACACTGTATAACAACTTCTTTAAATCTTTTTTCTGTTCTATTTTCTCTGTCCTCTCATTCTGGAACTCCAAATACACATCTATCAGATCATTTATATTGTCTAATTGGTCCGTAAAGCTCTGTTCCTTTCTTTTCCTCATTTTTTTTTTCTTTTCTGTTGTTTCTATTTCTATGCTGAGAATTTTTATCTTTTTATTCTTTGTGAGAATTTTGTATATCATCTCAGGGTTGGTCTACATTGATTATCTTTTCTCTGAATAATAGGTAGCATTATTTGGTTTCTTTTTTAAGGAATTTCAAACTGTGTCCTGGACATTGAGAATGAATTATATATTGTGAGACTCTGGGTTCTGTTGTTTTTCTGCAACAATTCTTTTTCTTTTAGTAGGCAATTAAATTAGCTGAACTAGGGGATGCCAGAATGACTTAGTGGATTGAGTGCTTGCATTGCAGCCCTGGGATCGGAGGATTGAATCCCAGCCCCAGCCCATGCAGATCTATATGCTGAACTGGGGTGTGCCCCTATTTAGGTTCTCGCTGGGGTGAGCTTCCCATGTGGGAAGCCCGGCCCAGTTCCTGCTCTGCGAAGCCCACACCCACCTGTGGAAAGAAACTATATCAAAAACTAATAACAGGGGAAGCCGGGATGGCTCAGTGGGTTAAGTGCTCACTTTGCAGCGCCGGGGACGGAGGATCGAATCCCGGCCCCGGCCCATGCAGAACCATATGCTGAACTAGGAGCTCCCCCAGTTCAGTTCTCTCTCTGTATCTCTCTCTCTCTCTCTCTCTCTCTCTCTCTCTCTCTCTCTCTCTCTCTTTCTCTCTCTCTCAAAAATAAATAAATAAACAAACAAACAAACAAAAAATCTTTAAAAAAACAAAACAAAACTAATAACATACGACTATGGAGATTGCTTTGGGCCTGCTTCTCTCTCTCTCTCTCACTCTCTCTCTCTCTCTCTCTCTCTCTCTCTCTCTCTCTGTCAAAAACAGTTAAAAAAATAAATCTTTAAATTAGCTGAACACAAAATGCTAAACTCTGTTCTAGGAATAGTAGCCCAAATTTCAGTTCAGTTCTTTTATTATTAGTTAGGCTACTAAGTCTACTCCACTCATATGTTTAATTATCAGCCACAGGGTTGCACAGTTTATAAAAATAATTTGAGGTTTCTCTCTCTCTCTCTCTCTCTCTCTCTCTCCCTCTCGATTTCTAATTACTGAAATTTCCCCTACCATTTCCTATTACAGTAGTTAAACCTTGTCCTCTTGTTCTCCAAGTCAGCTAATCTGCATGTTTTACATTACAGTTTTAGCCATCTCATATTATCCTGAGTGTGATTTACTCTCAGACTAAGGAAGTCAAAAAAGAGGAAACTCACTTCATGTTACTTCTTTCTAGATAGCATTAACTTGCTCTGGCCTTTTCCTGTTTATGTATCTTCAGTGAGTGCCTTATGTATTTTTCCCCTAAGGTTTATAATTGTCATGATTTTGTAATTTTACCTTCACGTTTATGTATTTTATCCACTCCATGTTCCCCTTTAGTTATGGAGTTAAGTGAAAAACTAGTTTTATTTTAGCCACAGAATGAGCACGGTTTTCTCCAAAACATCTAATAGTCTATCTCTCCCCCTATTGACTTGTAGTAAAACTTTCATCATAAAAAATACTTTATCTCTGAGTTCTTTATTATTTTATAATTTGTCTATTTTTATGAGAGTAATTGTTGTTGTTGTTGTTATGACGTATTTGTAGCATGCCAATATTTGGTAGGGTAAGTCCCTTCTTTTTATTATTACTATTATTATTATTATTTAGACTTTATGTCTTTAGGAGCAGCATTGAGTTCACAGCAAATTGATAGGAAGGTACAGAGTTTACTCATATACTTCCTAAACCCATACATATATTATTACTATCACCTACCAGAATGGTACATTTGTTAAAATTGATGAACCTATATTGGCACATCATGTTCACTCAAAGTTTAATGCCTGTACCACTATTGTGTTTTGGGAGAAGATAACTTGTTTCTTGAGTTTCACAGGTTCAAATGGGGTGAGGAATTTTGCTACAAGATGGATCATATGAGTCTCATTCATACCTAATTTAGACGATAAGCTATTTAATTTTTGAACCAATGAGACTTAGATAAAATTTTGAATTTGAGCTGATACTGTATGGGTTAAGACTTTTGGTGATTTTGGGATAGAGTGAATATATTTTGATGTGGGAGAAATCTCAATCTTTGAGGGCTAGAATTCAGGCTATAATAGGATGAATAATGACCCCTTAAAGATTTCAAACACTAATCCACAGAACCTGCAAATAAATGAGGGGAGACCCCCCCCAAAACAAAGCAAAACACAAGCAAAAATAAATTTATATATAAAAAATTGTGCACTCTTACATGTTTAAACTGCAGTCACCTTCAAAGTACTTTGTTTGATGCAATACACAGTGAGATACTTTTCCCACTGCTAAAAATAGTTTTTGAACTCATCAATTTTGATGTCTTTTAGTGCTTTTGAGATTTTTTTTTTATCTCTTCCACATAGGCAAAACGCTTCCTTTTGAGAACTTTTTTTTTCATAAGGAGAAACAGAAAAAAAAAATTATATGGGCCAACATCAGGTAAATAGAGAGGATTAGGCATTGGGGTTATGCCACTTTGGGTCAAAAAGTGCAGAACCCTCAGTGCATTGTGGGCAGGCATATTGTGATGGACAAACCAGTCATGTGTTTGCCACAGCTCAGCACATTTCTTCTTTAAATCATGACACAACCTTATCAAAACTTCCAGATAAAAACTGTGGTTGACCATTTGACCTGAAAAAACAAATTCCAAGTACACTAACTGGCTCTCACATTAAAGAAAATCAATTCTGTTTTATTTTGTGGGGTCCCCCTCATATTGTCTCAAATAGTAAAAGAAACATTGCAGATACAATTGTTAGGATCTTGAGATGATGACATTTTTCTGGATTATGCAGCTGTTTCCACTGTAATCATAAGGGTTTTTAGAAGAGGTAAGATGAACAGAATTAGTAGATGTGATTATGAGAGAGATTGAAATAATGTAAAATAATAATAATAATAAAATAAAGTAAAATTAATAAACAAAGGAGCTAAAAATCTAGTTATGCAGGCAGCTTCTAAAAGTAGGGAAGTCAAGAAAATGATCCCTCTGCTATATCTTCAGAAAAAAACAGCTCTGCTAGCGATTTGAATTTAGCTCAGTCAAACTCACTTTGGAGTTTTAACATCAGAACTGTAAGAGAATAAATCTGTGCTACATATTTTAAGCCATTAAAGTTTGTGATAATTTGTTACAGCAGCAATAGCAATCTTATACATTGTTGATACTGTTCATTGTTTCAAGAACATCTTATGGGTAGAGCATGGAAAGACATACATTTTTAGAAGATAAAATATATTATGTGTTTGTAATGATATTTCCAAGTCAAATTCAGAATGACTGATTATTTACTTTGCCTCATTAAATTTATGTATATATTTTCTCCCATGCTGAAAATATCAGTTCTCATTGACAAAAATTAATTACTCATTTAATCTATCATGGGTTACAAATACATCAGTTTTAGAATGATAATACCATTATTACCACTGAAAATACGATTACCAAAATGACTCATTCTTAAATTGTTTCTCACTGAGAGTGTAAAATGAAATTACTGTGTCTTAAAGTCTTTTAGAATAGATCTTCTCTGCATGACTATGCCACCAACTGGAAATGGGGTGAGTTTCATTTATTCTGTTTTTGGATTTTTAATGATTTCTTTTGATTCAATTTTATTTTATATTATGTAAAATATTGTTATGGCACCAACATTAAATCTACAAATCAAAGAACTTTGGCTTCTATTCCTGTATTTACCATGTTCTCTTTCTCTTTTATAAGTATATCTTTTTTAAAATCATGGGACAAATGTTATTCATTTATTTTAAAAAATAACTCAGAGAACACTCATTCTTTACTATGCATTAGTAATATAAATAAAAATGTGTGATCATGGAAATTTTCAAACATATTAACAGTATGCAGAAAAAAATGATGAAATGTCCTAGACTCACTACCAACCTTGCAGGTATCAGCTAATGGCTCCTGTTTTAACATCAATACCTCCCATTCATTTTTCCAATTCTTTTTTTATTTATCTATCTATCCATCTATCTATTTAGTTAGTTAGTTAGTTAGTTTTTTGTACTTGTTGTTTTATATTATTAAACTTATTGGGGTGACATTGGTTGATAACAATTACATCGTTTACAGGTATAAAACTCCACATTACATTGTCTATGTGTTGCCTTATGTGCTCACTACCCAGAATCAGCTCTCTTTCCATCACCATATATTTGATGCCCCCTCCTTACTATCCCACTCCAGCTCTCCCACCCACCTCCCCACTTACCCTCAGGTAGCCAGTAAACTATTCACTGTATCCATGAGTTTTTGTTTCTTTGTTACTTTCAGTTTTATATTCCACCTATGAGTGAGTTTATATGTCTCTTGATTCTTTCAGTCTGACTTATCTGGCTTAATAAAATGTTTTCAAGGTCCATCCATGTTGTCACAAATTGCTGTATTTCATCTTTTCATATCACTGAGTAGTATTCCATCTCCCAAAAAACCTGAAAGCCTTAATTCACAAAGATATATGTACCCCAATGTTCATTGCAGCACTGTTCACAGTGGTCAAGTCGTGGAAATAATCAAAGTGTCATTTGATAGATGACTGGATAAAGAAGTTGTGGTACATTTAGGCAATTTTTCCAATTCTTGAATTATTTTGAAGAAAAACCCAAAATAGTAAATTATTTATTCATAAATTTTTAGCAAGTATCCTTTAAAAATAAGAAATACAGTGATCCCTTGTTTTTCGCGGTTAATGGGGACCAGAACCTTCCGCGAAAGCTGAAAAACCGCGAAGTAGGATTTGCCCCTAGGAATGTTCGTGTATGCGGGTACAAGAACGTTTGAAATATGTAAACAGTATTCCTACTTTACTCATTTAAGACAAAAATTACAACAGTAGACGTATTTACTTAAACGTGTCAGTGCTAATTAATAAGGTTAATGACAAAACCTTAGACAGTAATAAACATGAATCAACATTGCTTTCTGAGAGAGGCGAAGAGTCTTGTGTGGGGGGCGGAGGAGAGGCTGTCACGTGACTCGTAGAAGCGTTAGGCTCACTCGGAGACTCTTTCTCGCTCACGCATCAACATGAAACAACGCTCCTTTCCACAATGTGGCTGCTGACATGGTTGTATTTTTTCATGAATATTTTGGGAAAACCCGCGAAGCACTGAAGCCGCAAACCATGAAGCGCGAAATGCGAAGTGGCGAGGGAACACTGTATAGGGGAAGCCGGGATGGCTCAGTGGGTTAAGCGCTCACTTTGCAGCGCCGGGGACCAGGGATCGAATCCCGGCCCCGGACCGTGTGGAACCATATGCCGAACTGGGAGCTCCCCCAGTTCAGTTCTCTCTCTCTCAAAAATAAATAAATAAATAAATAAATAAATAAATAAATAAATAAATAAATAAATAAATAAATAAATAAATAAATAAATAAATAAATAAATAAATAAATAAATAAATAAATAAAAATATATTAAAATAAATAAATAAGAAATATCCAAACACCCCATAATTATTATATCAGTAAATATAAAGAATTTAAACTTGCAAGTCATTATTTATTTTTACAGTTCTCATTTTTTAACTAGAACCAGACAAGGTACACTAAGTGCATTTTTTTCTTTAAAAATCTTCTCAGTTTATAGGTTTCCTTTCCTCCCTCCCTCTTTCTCTCTATTTCTTCTTCCTTGCTTTCTTACTTGCTTGCTTGCTTTCTTCTTTCTTTCTTTTTCTTCATCTTCTTCTCCTCCTCCTTTCCTCCTATTATTGATAAGGCTATATTGTTGTCCTGTAATTTTCTCATAGTTGGCATTATACAGTTTGTGTCCCTGTGACGCCATTTAACACATTTCTATGGTCAATGTATTCCCTATAAATTAATATTTGGACCTAGGGTCTTGACAAGCCTTCTTCAAAGGTGGTATTCTGTTCTTCAATCAAGAGGCACATATTGTGTGGCTCTTCTCTTCCTGTTTTTGGTAATCAAGTCCTAGATATATCAAATCATCAGGGGTTCCAAAATAATGGTATTTAATTATGTCATTACTTCCTTCATTTTTAGCTATAATTCTTCCATAATGTAAAACAAATTTCTCACCAACTATTTGTTTTTACAGTGATACTATTCATATAAAAAGGCAAGATGCTTGATTCTTTCATTTTATTTACAAGATTTTCTTTTGATTTGCAAGTTTCCCTGGTGTCAAGGGTCTCCAAAGAAATCACCAATACAGTGTGTATATGTGTGCATAAGAGATATATTTTAAGGAATTGGCTCACATAATTATAGAGTAAGGTGACCAGATTTTAACATTGGTAAAGCAAGACACCATTAACCAGGGGGGAGGGGGTTCTTGATTAAAAATTTGGTCTATCTCCTGCCGTTCCCTAGCTTGTCGTGCATTCTTTCCAAAAATGGGGACTTTTTTAAAACACCGCGGGACGTAGGACAAATTGTTAAAAATTGGGACTGTCCCGCCAAAAGCGGGACGTCTGGTCACCTTAGAGGCTACATCCTGGACACCCAGGAGAACCAGAGGTGTCTGTTCCAGTCTGAGTCCTGAAAGAGGATGGTGTTCGTTCTAGTCCACAGGCAAGAGAAGACTGATATCCCAGGTCCGCAGTCAAGCAGGAAGCTCATTCTTATTCTTAGGAGGGTCAGCTTTTTATTCTATTCAGGCCTTCAACTGATTGAATGAGGGCTACCTCCATTAGGAAGGACAATCTCTTAACCCAGTCTATCTATTTAAATGTTAATCCTACACATAATACCATCAAGGACACACCCAGGATAATGTTTGACCACATATCAGGGGGTATCTCATGACCCATTCAAGTTGATACATAAATTTAACCATAAATTCTGGCCTCCTCGAAGAGTAATTATTTCCTTTCTATTTTCCATTCTTTTTTCCTTTTTTTAAAAAAAGTCATCATGAACGAGTGGATTTAAATATAGTTGATGTATTCCTACCAATTGAAATTATTTTTATTATTGATACTCAAATTGTTCTATTGTTGGACTCTTCAACTTGACTCAAATCATTTTAATACACTTACAGCAGATTTTGGTAGCTTTATTCCTTTGATTGTGATATTCACACTTCTCATGTGTATTTCTTGTCCTAAATTTGAATCAGTCATTTCTCTGAGAAGCCCTGCTTCTTTTTAAAGTGAAATGCTATGTCATGGCCATTATCTGGATGCTAGGAGTACACATTACTCACCACTGAGTTGATTATTTAAAAAAATTTTTTTCACAGATAAAGCTGAAAATATACAGTTAATTTTTATTATTCTAATTCAGAACCACAGAAATTTTTGTTTGTTTTTACTAAGCTTTTTAAATATTACATTTGTATGTTCTTTCTCCCACCATAAGGATCCAAGTTACCAAAACACTGGGCCTAGTAGACTCAGTCTGTCTAATAATAACTACTTGCTGGATCCCACATTCCACACACAACAGTATCAGATAAAAAATACCCTTACTACCACCAGCAATATAATTATTAAAATAGTTTAAGCTTTTTTAGTTCATATATATATATATATATATATATATATTATTCAGCCATAAAAAATAAAGAAATCTTGCCATTTGTGACAAAATGGATACTATGAGGCATTGTGCTAAGTCAGAGAGAAAGAAAAAGACAAATACTGTGTGATCAGACTTATATATATGTGGAATCTTAAAAAACCAAAATCATAGAAACAGAAGACAGATTAGTGGCTACCAGACGCAAGAGAGAGCAGATGGGGGAATTGACTAAAGGTGGTAAAAAGATACAAACTTATTTATAAGATAATTTCTGGGAATATAATGTACAACATGTTGACTATAGTTAACAATTTTGTATTGTATATTTGAAAGATGCTAAGGGAGTAGATCTTAAAAGTTTTCACCAGGAAAAAAATGCAATGATGATGAATGTTAATTAAGTGTACTGTAGTAGTTATTATGCAATATTCTTAGTACATTAAATTTACAGAATAATTTAGCAGATAATACACATTTCTATATACTCACCTTCCCCCACCCTCCCCAGATTCCTCTATTAAGATCTTGGATTAGTGAGGTCCATCAGTGTGATATACTACAATTAATGAACCAATATTGATACTTATTTTTATTTTTTTAACATTTATTTTATTGTTTGAGAGAAATGAGAAAGAGAGGGAGAGAAAAAGAAAGGGGGAGAGCCCAGAGCAGTCTCCATAGTTGTACAACATCAGTTGTAACATAGTTTTGTGACACAACAATGAATGTGGAGCCACATGTAATGGGAACCAAACTGGGGGCCTCCCACATGGGAGTCAAGAGTCTTTGCCGCCATCTCAGTGGTTAGCATTTGCACCCACAATTCAACTTATGGGTTTTCACAGGTTGGGGCCAGAATTTGATCCCTGGACCTCACAGTTGCTAGGCAAGAGCTCAACCTGCTGAGCTACCCCAGCATCCCTTGATAATTATTATTAACTACAATTTATCATTTACATTAAGATTTACTCTTTGTGTCATATGCTTCTATGGGTTTTGACAAATGCATAATAATATGTATTCACTACTATAGTTTCATACAGAGTAGTTTTACCACCCCAAAACTCTCCTCTGCTTTTATCCTCTCTCTCCCCTAAACCCTGGCAATCAATGATTTTTTTACTGTCTCATATAGTTTTACTTTTCTAAGGAGTCCTATTACTGGAATCATTTATAGTATGTACCTTTTTCAGACTTACTTCTTTGATTTAACAATACACATTTTTGATTCCTCCATTTCTTTTCATGACCTGATAGCTCACGTCCTTTTTTTTTTTTATCACTGAATAATATTCCATTGTATGTATTACCATAGTTTGTTCACCCAGGTTACCTATTGATGTACATCTTGGTCGCTTTTAGTTTTGGGCAATTATGAATAAAGCTACTGTAAAAAGTTGTGTGCTGATTTGTGGGTGGACATACATTTTCAACTTATTTGGGTAAAGATACAGCAGGGCAATTGCTGGATGACGTCACAAAACCATGTTCAGTTAATTTAGGAGAAAGGTTTAAGGATTTAAAAAAATGTACCCTTCCTCCACTGAATTATTTTTCTCCTTTTTCAAAGATCACGTGACTACATTTGTGTGGATCTAGATTTTATTTTATCCTCCATTCTGTTTCTTCCACTCCCTTGTAATTAACTAATTAAAAATAATTATACATCCACCTACTTTCTTAAATAAAAGGTAGCTACTATACACACTGTTTTAGTTCAGGCTGTTATAACAAGATACCACAGACTAAGTGGGTTAAAAATTTTTTATTTCTCACAGTTCTGTAGGTCGGGATGTCCAAGGTCAAAGTGGCAGCTGATTTGATTTCTGGTGAGGGTTATTTTCTGGGTTATGTCCTCCCACGGTGGAGAGAAATGGAGGAAGCAAGTTCTCTCCTGTTTATTCTTAGAAGGGTGCTAATTTCATCACAAGGGCTTCACCCTCATGACTTAATTACTTCCCAAAGGTTTTATCTTCAAATATTAAAGATTAGAGTTTCAACATATAAGTTTGGAAGGGACACATAGTCTATAGTATATAGTTTTGTCTAATTACATTAACTAGTAACTCCAAAACAATGTTCAACAGCAGGGAAACTAGTGGCTAGGATTTTCTTTTCCTGAGTTTCGTAGGACAGGCTCTCATGTTTTTCCCTCTTAAGTAAGGTAACCACGTTTGGATGGATAAAAGGTAGGTAGATAGATAAAAATCATGTGAAGAGCATCTCCATCAATTCCTATTTTATTGAGTGTTTTAAAAATGAATGGATATTGCATTTTGTCAAGTGCATTTCCTGTGTCTATGGAGAGAGTAACATAATTTTTCTCCTTTACTTGATTATAATAATAATTTATATTGTTTCCTAATATTGCAACACATGTGCATCTCTTGCATTAACCTAACTTAGTTGAATTAATAATAATCATGCTTTAGGATTGTTGGATTCATTTTGCTAGTACATACATTATTCATATAAAAATTCTATAGCATTATTTATAAGGGAACTTTGTTTTTTCATGGGGTGATCTTTGTCATATCTTAGGATTATGTTATAATCGGTTCATAAAGGTAGAGTTGGTGGAGTTCTGTGAAATGTCCTGGGCCTAGTGCTGTTGTGTGTGGGATCTCTAATGACTATTTTTATTTCTTATGCGGAAAATGATCTATTTAGACTCTTCGTCTCCACTCGGTTTATTTTTGGTAAGCTGCAGTTTTCTAAAATACTATTCATTTTATGTTGATTTCTTGAACTTATATATCTTCCCCCCAAAAGATAAATATTCTTTCAATCATTATTTCTTCTCTTGGAAAATTTTCTAGCATTTTTTTTTAAATATATTATTTATTTATTTATTTATTTTGACAGAGGAGAGAGAGAAAGAGAGATACAGAGACAGAGAGAGAACTGAACTAGGGGAGCTCCCAATTCAGCATATGGTTCCGCATGGGCCGGGGCGGGGATTCAATCCTCAGTCCCTGGCACTGCAAAGTGAGCGCCTAACCCACTGAGCCATCCCGGCTTCCCCATAGCATTTTAGTTTTAGTTTGTTATAGAAGTATTTTTATTTTTGTTGTTCTTACTTTTTTTTATTATGACAATACATTCTAAAAAGTAGTTTGAGTACATTTACTTCCAAATTATCCTCCTAGAATTAGCTCTAGTTTTGAGTACTCTCCTTAAAGTGAGGTTTGCAGGTAAGACTTTCTCTGGAAAACTTTGTGAGGTCTGTTATGTCCAAGGATATTTTTTTAATATCAGATTTAAATGACATACTGGCAATGTAAACTTTTATAATCACAGACTTTTTTTCCTACTGCTTAGAAATAATACTAAATTGTTTTCTTGCTCTCTTCTTTTTAGTATAATTCCTGTTTCTTTTTAATGTATCTGCACTTTCATTCTGGAAGCTTTTAGAGTTTTCTTTTTTGGACGTTATTACATTTTACTACAATATAGTCAGGTGTTGTATTTTGTCTATTATTTTGTGCTCTGTGAAGACCTTTTCAATCTTTTTATCTTTCTTTAAATTTGACAAATTTATTTTCCTTTTTTATCAAACATTTCTTCATCTATTAAAAAGTAAAACCCATCCAGTACTTCTACCATGCTTATGTATTTGCTTATATTTCTAATCTCCACAAGTGGGAGAAGTGTCCTCCGCCCACTTTTAATTGAATTGTTTGTTTGTTTTGTTTTGTTGTGGTGGAGTTGTATGAGTTCTTTATTTTGGATACTAGCCCCTTACTGGAGGTGTTGTTTGCAAATATTTTCTCCCATTTGGTTGGTTGACTTTTTGTTTTCTAGGTTTCTTTTGCTGTTTAGAGGCTTTTGGGATTGACATAGTCCCATTCATTTATTTCTGCTTTTACTTCTTTTGCCTTTGAGATCAAATTAATAAAATTCTCTCTAAGACCAAGGCCCATAAATTTTGTATCTATGTCGGTTTTATTTTTAGTTCTTGGGTTTTTTTTATGTTTATGTATTGTTTCAGGTTTTATGTTTATTTAGGTCTGTGATCATTTTTGAGCTATCTTTTTTTGTGTATTGTGTCAGTGGTTGAGTTACTTTCTTTTGCATGTGGCTTTTCCATTTTCCCAGCACCACTTATTGAAGTTGCTTTCTTTTTTCCATTGTATGTGTTTGGTTCTCTGTGACAAATTATTTGCCCAGTTATATGTGGGTTTTCTTTTCTGTGCTCTCAAATGTGTTCTGTGGGTCTGCTGTGAATAAACAATAACTCTACAACACTACTACAAGTACCAGAAGAAAATATGAGGGAATTTCTATAGAACCTGGAGTTTTAAAAATATTTCTAAATATTAATCAAAATCTAAAAGCAATAAAAGAAATTAGTAATAATTTGATTCCAGAAAACTAAACATTTGTATAGCTAATTAAACACAGTAAAAAGATAAATTAAAAACTTTGGCAATTTGTGACAACATGGACGGACCTTGAAAACATCTTATTAAGCAAAATAAGTCAGAATGAAAGAATCAAGAAACCTATGACCTCACTTATAGGTGGAATATAAAACTGAAAGGAACAAAGAAACAAAGATTCATGGGCACACTCAATAGTTTAGTGGTTAACTGAGGGGGGGGTGAGAGAATGAGTGGGGGTGGGAGTAGGGAGGGGGAATCAAACACTCGGTGATGGCAAGTGAGCTGATTCTGGGTGTTGAGCACATAATGCGATGTATGGACAATGTAATGTAGAATTGTACACCTGGAAACAATGTAATTGATATCAATTAATGTCACCCCAATAAATTTAACAACAACAAAAAACCTTTGGGAAACTATTTGCAGTTAATTACAGACAAGGACTAATAATTCCTAAAATACAAAGAGCTCAGAAAATGGAGAAAAATTCTCTAAAGGAAAATATGCTAGCAATATTAACAGAGAGTTCACAGAAGTAGAAAATGACATGGCTCTCAACCATATGGAAAGGTACTTAACCTCATTTATAACAAAAGAAATGCAAATTAAAATATGGTTGGAAACAATTCTCACCAATCAGATGGACAAATATATAAAATCTGACAACAATCTTGGTTGAAAAGGCTGTGGATAAATAGATGTTTGTTTATACTATTGGTGAGAATTGAATTCGACAGAGGAGGATTTTTCAATATCTAGCAAAATTACATGTATAATTACCCTTTGATTCAGCAATTACACTTATAAGAATCTATCATGAGCAAACACTGGTAAACATTTGAAAGGACACAAAAGACTATTACAACACTAGGGGTAGTAGAAAAGACTAGAAACAATCTAAATGTGTATCAATAAGGAGCTCACTGAATACGTTATTGCACATTGGTACTATGGAGTACTGTAACATAGAATGAAAAATATCTTTACATACTATTATGGAATGAAACCCAGAATATAGTGATGAGGACAAAAGCAAAATGGTAAGAGCACACTAATGTTTCAAAATAGAAGAGGTGTGGGGATGTTAATTAACAAACCTGTAAAATGATAATCATAAAATTTTAAAAAATTGAAAGCGTACCTATAAGTGGGAGGGAGGCAATGGGGTAGAAGACACAGACCTCTTCAAATATACCTTAGTTTGAAGATTGCTTTAAGAACATTAAAACTTTTTATATTATTATAAAAGAAAATTGAATGAAAAAGCAGTCTCTTCAAATCTAAGACAAAATAACAGATGAACCTAATTCTATGTACTGTTGGTCTAATCCCAGGGGCAATTATTTCAAGTGACTTGAAAACTCAGGAATTTTGACTACATATTAGTAATGGGATGTACTCTAAGGAGAGAAAGAACTGCAAAAGATGTTTAAAAACTGTTTTAAATAATTGCATTATTGGTGGCAGTGGTTCTATATTTATTCTGAGACCATTTTATGTGTAGTGTAGAATAGATAAAATAAATAATTATATTGACGTCATAGAAAACCAAGCTTTTCATCATGGGGGAAGGAAACTACAGATGTAAATCTATATTCCTGAATTTGAAATGGAAACAAAGGTATGACCTATTAATTTATCTCTTAATAAAATACACATTTCCTAGATTGGTTCTCTGAAAATCTAAGAAACATTGGTCAACCCAGTTAATCCCCACCAGTACCCAGAATGGGTCTTGAAATGTTATTTTCCACCAAAAGAAACCAGGATGTTCAGAGAAATGACTGAATTCTGGATCTGGTTTAGAAATGTACAAGGAAAACTTGGCACATCTTGTACCTGATAGAAAGGAAGCCACCAAGCAGGCTCTATTCAAAATATCTCAATAGTTTACCTTGGGAAAGCTGGGATGGTTCATGAGGTTAAGCTCTCGCTTTGAAGCCCCGAGGACTGAGGATCGAATCCCGGCTCAGGCCCAGGTGGACCCACATGCTGAACTGGGGTGTGCTT
This sequence comes from Craseonycteris thonglongyai, assembly GCA_004027555.1. NCBI lineage: Eukaryota > Metazoa > Chordata > Mammalia > Chiroptera > Craseonycteridae > Craseonycteris > Craseonycteris thonglongyai. The sequence goes on along the minus strand of PVKE010013162.1, from coordinate 4,552 downwards.
CATGAACGTGGTGAGGCCCCCAGTTCAGTTAAAAAAAAAAAAAAGTTCACCTGAATTAGCTCCCACAGGACAAAGATGGAACAATCGATGTTAATGGAGGCATTCAAAATATCAAATATTCAAAAATCAGAATTTATTGTAATTTCTTGAGGTTAGAGATGATTATTATTTTAATAATTGTAAACAAAGAGAAAGATTCAAATATTTACCCTGACCTTCCAGTATGATCTGTACCATATGGTACTGAAATGTTTGATGAAGTCAATTTTCTTTTTATGTTTTCCAGATAGTAAATGAAGTAGAAATGGTAGACTTGGAATTATACCAGTATTGAATTGGTAATGACCATCAATGGCTAATCAGATTATAAATGAGAGATAATAAATATCATGCATCTCCAGATGGAAATACATAAAACCAGCTATAAAATAGTCATGACACACACACACATAAAAAAATCAGAACCTTATCATTCTTTTGTATCTCATCATGGAGATGCAATCAACAAAGTTCACACTGGTGGCATTCTGTATAACAAAAAGTTTTATTAACAACAATAAAAAAAATACAGAGATTTAAAACCCAGAACACTGAAGGAGAATCCCTAAAGAGTTAAGATATATATTGACAAACTGCAATGCTTGTATCTTATCTGAATCACGAATCAAGTAGGCACATTCTTTAAAAGGGGGGAAAAGACAGTTGAGAACGTGTAAAGAATGATGAATATTTGAAAGTTTGTTTTATTTAATTTTATTGTTAAATTTATTGGGGTGACATTGCTTATTAAAAATTACATAGGTTTAGGTGTACCATTCTATAGTACATTGACTATATGTTGCATTTTGTGAAGGTTTTAAAACAATATTTTAGATTATTTTAAGGTAATTATGGTTTTGTATTTTAAGGTAAACACAAGAACCTTAACCAGGAGTTTAATATTATTGAAGCAATTTGATGGGTGTATCAGGTTTATCATATGATTCTCTCCACTTCTTTTATGTTTTTAAATTTCTATAATAAAAGTTAAAATTGTTTCCATTAACTCAAATTTGTGTAGTTAATAAAAAGAACAGTGAGAACTCCTTTATCAAAGGAAGAGTTGTAATGTTTGACTTTTCTTGATTAGTATTTCAAGAAAGTTAATAAGAAACCATTAAACATAGAAAGTTAAGTATGTGCTCAAACTTAACACAGGCAACATTCTTCCCAATCAATTTCCTCTGCTTCATAAAAGTTGTTTCAAGTAAACTGAGAGAACTAAGAATTATAACTGAGAGATCAGAAATAGCTTTGGAAATTTATTTTGTGGTTAATTTTACATTTAATCTAGACTTTTAACAGTTGATATACATTGCTGAACACTCAAAAGTTTTAGAGAAACTAGACCCACTTATCATATTAAGCATATCATATTTATGCTATTTTTGTCTCTCTGCAAAGTATCCTCTTTTGTTCAATCCTATACTAGTTTCTTGAGTAGAACATTTTTATATAATAAAGTTAGAAAAACATGTAATTGAGCAAAGATTTGATTACATCTTTAGTATGTTGTTCTAGTTGGCTAACCATTTGAGAGAACAGTTAAATTATATACTTAATTTATACCAAACTTAATTCTGTATGGATTAAATATTAAAATTAAATAATAAAAGTTATTATGAGAAAATATTAATAAATTCTTTTACAACCTATGTTGTGGAATGACTTGCTCATGTGATATAGTAAGACAGAAGCTACATAAACTTTGAGCTACAAACGTAAAAAGTTAAACCAAAATATAACAAAGGCTTCTTTTCTCTCAGTTAATGACCAACTGGTAAATATTTAAAACATCATGTGTTATTAAGAATTAATAATCATAATATATTAAGAGCATTTATGAATAGATAAAAAATGATCTTTCTAATAAGAAAATGGACTGAAGACATGAATAAAAAATGCACAAATAAATACAAATCACCAACATACATGTGAAAAAGAAATTCATACTGACTTAGTAGCAAAAAAAGAAATGCAAATTAATACAAAGATGAAATGAAGCCTTCTCATCTATCAAATTGGCAAAGACAAGAGCTTGATTGGACAGGTGTGTGGTTTTTGGCACTGTATACTGAATACTGCTGAGAGAAGGAGAAATTGGCAGAACCGCTCTCAAAGCAGTTTGGCTGTATTAAGACAGTTAACATTTATATAACCTTTAACACGAGAAGTTTTATTATTCTCTAGAAACTTATTTAAAAAAAACAATACAAGTGCAGAAACGCTAATGTAAGTGTTATTCAGCAGTGTTTATAATAGCAAAAATTCTGTAAGGAATCTGAAGTCCAGGGATGAGAAAATTATTTAAGTTCTTGGTAGGTACATACAGATGCCAAAGGGTGCTTTACTAACATAGAAGGATAGTGGGAAAAGAAGGGTTCAGAGCAATTTATATTGTTATACAATTTTATTTCTTTATCTGTGTATATTTAATCCATCTGTATTCTGTATAAGGAATATATACCCTCTGCTATAAACAAATTTTAAGAAGATGTTTTCTTTCCTATTTGTGTCTAAAGAGTATCTGGTAAGAACGTATGCTATAATGTAATAGAAAAGATCACTCAAAACATTATAATGCTTGTTCTTATTGAGATAGAGTGAACTGCAACACCAGAGTGCCCAGAAAATATGCATAATTTAAGCTCACAGCTGATTTTAACACACCACAAAGAAAAGACATATAATACCTTTCATAGAGGTGGGTAGAATGTGGATAGACTATTAAGTCCAGAACACACCCACACATGTGTGTGCAAAAAAATGCCTGCCAATGACAAAGGGAATGGATTTTTCTCTTCTCTTTCTGAAGTTTCATTGTTGGCATATAAAAATGCAGTTGATTTTTGTACATTAATTTTGTATTCTGCAACTTTACTGTATTTGTATATTGTTTGTAATAGATTCTTGATAGAGTCTTTAGAATATTCTATATAAAGAATCATGTCATCTGCAAGTCAAAGAAGTTTTGGGTGGTTGATGAGGAAAGACTAATGCCTTCGTACTGATAAGAACTAGCACCCAATAATTAAGGGACTTTTAACTCAATGATACAGTGGTCATCAAGTGATACATAATAATTGCAGGTTGAAAGGATCTATTGCATTAAATAAAACAATAGTAAAATTAATTTTATCCATTGCTATTTAGCTTTTTGAAAAGATGAGGATACTAGAAAATTTAACATTAGATCTGTGGCACGCATTATATTTCTGTTGGACAGTGTTGCTGTCTAATGTAATAAAATTTTAATTATGTCATACCCTCTTCACAATCTTTTAGTGTCTTTCCATTACTCTTAGTGTAAATACAACAATTTCTAACATCGCCTATAGGCCCTGAGTAGTCTTACCCCTACCTGCCTTACCATCTCTACCACTTCCCAATCTTCCCTTTGGTTTCTGAGTTTCAGCTAGTTAACTTCTTTCAGGTCCTTCAACATAGGACTTTTCTAACTGCAGATCAAGACTTAATATTCTGTCATGAAATAAATTTAGTTAATTGAGACAAGCATTAAAAAAAAAGAAGAATAGAACAGAATAGAGTAGAATAGAATAGGAAAAAAAATAGAGTACATCACAAGCAAAAGGGTAACTATTTTATGTAAATTATTTTTATTTTGTTTGTTTGTTTACTGAATTATGATGTAAAATATATTTCCTACTTAAGTAAAAAGAAGTTTGAGAGGCAATGTTGTAACCCCAGATTTCTCAATTTTGACACTATTGATATTTTTAAAAATTGTTTCTTTCAGTTATAATGACATCCACTATTATTTTATAAAATTTTAGCTATATGGCATAGTAATAAGATATTTATATAATTTATGCAGTGATACATTTGAATACTCTAATACACACATGGCACTATACACTGTTTTTACATTATTGACAATATTTCCCATAGCATACATTACATCCCCGTGACTATTTTGTAACTACCAATTGTCCTTGTTAATATCTTCACCTTTTTCACCCTTTCCCCTAACCCACTCCCTTCTGGCAATCATCATTTTGTTCTCTGTATCTGTGAGTCTGTTTCTGTTATGTTTATTTGTTTATTTTATTATCTAGATTCCACATATAAGTTAGATCGTACGGTATTTGTCTTTCTCTGTCTGACTTATTTCCCTTAGCACAATACCCTCTAGGTCCCTCCACATTGCCATAAATAGTAAGATTTCATTTTTGTTATGGCCAAGTAATATTCCATTGTTTATGTGTACCATTTTTTCTTTAATCAATTGTCTATTGTTGGGCACTTGGGTTGCTTTCATATCTTGACTATTGTAAATGAAAGTACTGATCTTTTGGTCGGATAATTCTTTATTGTGAAGAGCTATCCTGTTCTTTGTAAGATGTTTAGCGGTGTCTCTGGCCTCTATGCACTAAATGCCAGCAGCGCCCCTCTCCTCCATTATGACAACTTAAAATACCTCCAGACCTTGCCAAGTTCCCAGTTAAGAATTGTTGCTCATCTAACCCATCATGTTCAATATCACAACAAAGCT